>VUQR01011361.1:36013-46515 GCA_015108515.1 Hemichromis elongatus
AAAAAAAAAAAAAAAATTAAAAAAGAAAAAAAAAAAAAAAAATATTTTAAAAAAAAAAAGAGAAAAAAAAAAAAAAAAAAAAAAAAGAGGGAAGAAAGACAAACACCTTTCTGCCAAGAAGCTGATTGGACAATGTGGATTTCCCAGCATTTGGGGCACCTATTATAGCCACTTTCAAAACCTTTGAGTTTTCAGGTTGATCTGGATGTTTCAGTAACAGAGACAACTGTTCACCTAAAAAGACACAATACTAAACATTAGACAAACCATAAATGCGAGTCTGACATCGGACACAACATGAGATCAGATTGGCAGAAGGATGACATCTGCAATTTTTGGGAAAAGGCTGAGTTGGAATGATCAGGCAAATTTGGAGATGCAAATCTCTGAGGCAGTAGTCTGGTTACCGCTGTCTGGCGGAACTGAAGCTGGAAGGCGATAAATGTTGCCGTCTGCCTCTGCTGCTTTGCCTTTCATCAGTCTGCTGAGAAATGCCTCTGATGTAATAAAACAAGCAGGAGTGAAGATAAATCCGTTCCCTCTTCCATGGCTGCAGGCAGCATTTCCTGTAAAGACATCAAAATCTCCATCACTTTGCTGCCAGCAGGCCTGCAAGGTGACTGACTGATTATCCCTACTGGGATGTTAATATGACACAGTATAACGATGGATTCAGAAACCCCCTGCCGCCCCCCCAAAAAACAGTTTGCAAAATAAACCTTACATCATCACATAACTCCAAGAGTTTTGTGCTGTTTTACCCCAAAACTGCAGCTTTTGAAGGTCGTTTTGGATAACAAGTACTGTTATGGAGAAATGTGATAACACGCAGATTGATGTTACTTTTGCAGAGAATTTTGAGCCTTTGTGGAGGTATAAAGTCTCAGGGTCCTCCTGTTAGCACTGTGCAGGATGATTCAGTTTATTGAGCAAATATAAATGTAATTAATTCAAGATTTAAACTACTTATAAAATCACCTTTCTAAAAGTTTCACAGGAAAGGACTTTAATAGTAAGAGGAGAGCTAAATGCTAAGGAAAAGCCACGGGCAGAAACACATCTGCTTTCTTCTGCTGCTAAAGGAACACTTAGAAAACACATCAGACCAAAATTGGAAAAAAAAATATGTTGGATAACCTGCTCTCATCTGTGAAAAGCACAAGGCATCAGTGGTGACCTGCCAATTCTGGTATTCTGATGGCAAATGCCAATCGAGATCAACAGCATAGGGACCAACAGAGGACGTTGGTACTCAGGCCGCCCTCATGAAGTCTGTTTTTGATCATTTGGTCAGAGACACTCACTCAGCAGGCTGCAGGATAGCTCAGTAGGTAGAGTGGATGCCCCATGATCGGAAGGTTGGGGTTCGATTCCACTGAACGGCTACCTTGAGGTACCCCTGAGCAAGGTACCGTCCCTACACACTGCTCCCCGGGCGCTGCACTTGTGGCTGCCCACTGCTTCACTGGGTGAATGGGTTAAATGCAGAGAGGAATTTCCCTACGGGGACTAACACACGCACATTTACATTTACATTTGGAGGAGTTAGACTACCTGTGTAACCTCTGTAGTGTCCAGGTATCGCCTCATGCTAACAGTAGTGACACTGATTTTAGCCAAATGCAAAACTAGTGAAAAAACTGTCAGAAAAGATGAGGCGGGACCTTTAACATCATTCTGATTTTGGGGTTGTCTCGCTGTTGCCCCTTTGGTGCAGCTGTGGCTAATTTCATTAACACCAAAGCAGCTGAAACAGATTGACTCCCCCTCTACTACCTAACTACAAAGATCAATATCGCAGAAGTGTACTCAAAAAAATCTAAATCAGTGCCTCTGATTGTGTCTGGGATGCGAAACAGTCTAGGTAATTAAAAAAAAATTGACAGTGTAATCCAATCAGGGTGAAACAACTCAGTCTACTCAACACAGTTGTATATTACAGGGTGTATCAGAAAGAGTCATCCAATTGCAATATGCTTTAACCTTGCAGCTATTCACTGGTAACAATCTAAATGTACTTTTAGAAAAAGGGGATTCAAGAGTTTTTTTGTGTGCTTGCCGGTAGGTAACAACAGCAGCATCTGCAATGACACCAGACACGCTTTCTTGTATATTATAACCAACTTGACCCTAATCAATTGCAGACTGATGTCAGACTGCCTCAGTCTAATAGCAACATGGCAGGTTTTAGAGACGTGTTGGAGAATATCTCATATTTCAACCAAAAAACAACGTAGTGAGAAAACTTTATCTTATTGGATAAAACAGAAAGTGATTAACTGGAATATGTTATTGCAATACTCAGCATATCACAGCATGTATGAAATCTCGAATGAAGTATTGTGATAATATCGTATCGATAGCAACAGCTCATCTTTTCCGCCTAACATTATCAGCCATTTTTTCCTGTCTGTTCACGGTCCCTTACACGGTGTCTATATGGTTAATCAAAGCAGCATAATGACATCTTGATCCATGTAGATGTCATTGTAATGTCTATGGTATTAGCATACAGTCTCCCTCACTTCAAACGTCATTCCGAGCTAGAGGTAACGTTTCACTTTTCCACATTTGGCTTTAACCTCGAGCCCCAAATATGTCTCCTTTCCAAAATGAACAAAACAAACGATGAGCAGAAAAATACTGTCTCCACTGACCCGCTGTCAGGAACCATGACGCACTTTCCTGTCGAGCAGAAACGGCGAGCCGCCTGGAGAGGACAGCTGAGTCTCTGAAAAAGCGACCACACAGTCTGAGAGCCATCTTACTTACTAAAACAACAGCTGCTGTGTTTTAGCTAATAAGACGGTGGTTTTCTGTAGAGAACTGTTTCGCTTGTTTACATTCACATTGCCTACAGGGTGAAACCATGTTGCTTTAACCAAAGAGAGCCATCTTCCGCTCTGGTGAAGGTCTGTGTGAGTGAGCTTGTGAAAGCTACACTACCCCCTAGTGGCCGCAGTGTGAACTGCATCCCTGACTATCCTACTCACATTCATCTTAATATGATGGTCCTCCAACTCCAAGTCAAATAGCAAATAATCACAACCCACTGATTAAACTGGTTTTGTCAAGGCAAATAAAACTTAAATATTGATTGTTTGACATGACTTGACAAGATTTACATCATATTATCCAACTACTCTCCCAATGACTCAGTAAAGACTATTCAAGTTGCATACTCTTCACTGACCAAATCAAAAATGACAGTTCATGGTCTGAGTGACTGAAAAGGATTGCATAAAAGCAGAAACAAGGAAACAAACAAATAAAGGTTGAGGAATGAGAAGAGAGATCATTGTGTTTGGAGGAACTATGCGCGATAGGAAATTATATGAGTGGGCACAACTGTTCTCTAGGCCTTACTTCTACATAAGTAACAAAATAATATGACTGTTGTGCGTCATTTTGCAGCAAACCCTCTTTAACTCCCAGAAGACCCCCGAGGCCCCAGCTTGGGAACCACCTGTCTACAGCAAGAAGGACAGAGAAAAGCTGAAATCAGCCGACGGCAGTCCCAAATCAGCTCATCACAATGCACAAATGCATCTGCCAACATGAGCAACCTGCAGTTTGAAATGAATGACAGAGCTCAAAGGGACTTTTAGAAGAGGTGATATTCTCTAGATTACTTTGTGAGCGATGCTGCGCCCACAACCACAAATCAGATTGCACTGCTCAGACATTTTCTTTCCCTCTTGTCCCATGAGTGCACACAACAGAGCTGATCCCCGAGGGTGCTTGAAGCACAGTTGTGACAGTGTTGTTGAGGATATATTGAGCATGGGTCGCCTAAAGCAGCATTCCAACCTGAAGAAAAACATAATAATAATAATAATGAATTTCATAAAACATGCATGCTTACAAACTCACTCACCTCCCCGTAAGATTTAAGCACTAATTCACGAGGATGAGCTGATATAATGGCTTGATAACCGCAAAGTGCATGAGGTTAATAGTCGGACTAAAAGGACGTAGTTTGCGTGGTGATTGATTACTGTAACATGTTGTTTTCAATCTGCACGGGAAAGCCAAGCAGAGCAGATGTCTCCCTGTAGTCCATCAAGCTCACCGGCTGTTTGTTAGTCCTCGAGGACTTGCTCGGGGTGGAACAAACACCTCCACTGGGGAGGATGATGAAGGATATCAGGTAGCTCACAATCTGTCATCATCTAACTCTAAAAGCTCAGCAGCAATGGAGGGGCAACAAAAATGGAGCTTTTAGCAGACACTTACTGCCGAATTCCAATTGAACCAGAAACCAAAAGGATATTTGAGGATCAGTAATGTTTGAACTTCCCCTCTATCTGCCTCTCTCCCACTCTCCTTCTCTCTCTCAAATTCATTCAAGGCCTTTTCTCCCTCTGGGCTTTCCTCACATGGCCACTTCACGTGGGAGTGTATCAGAGTCTTTCTATGGCTGCATTAACTTTGGCCTTCAGAAAGAGCTCTCTCTCTCTCTTTCTAAAAAAAGGGGAAAAAAAGACAAAAAGGCTTCGCCTGCAGACCATTTAATCATAAGCTGTAGCCCACTTCGGTATGTGAAGTGCACTTGCCAATGAGATGCTGCACAGTGTGATGGAAAACCTCTCTCTGCTGCTGCGATGCAGCATGCTGTTGATTCCTAATCAATCTTTACTTTCTGTAATTCAAACAGAACACGCGGAACTGACGTCGAACGAGTCACATCTCCCGGTATATGCAAAATTTTCTGCAGCCCAACGTGGAGATTTTCTCCAACTTCTCTTTTTGATTTATTAATAACAGGAGCTGGGATTAGATGAGCAATAACTGGCAGTTTCTGCGCTAATAAGGAGAGCTTGCTCTGCATGAGGAATAACAAAGTACTATAAGCACGAGCCACGGGGCATGTCAACAGGGAGCAGAGGTGGGGGGAAAACAATCTGTCAGTGCGTCAGAGCATCCATCACTCCATCACCGCTGATTGCAGTGAGAGGCGTGATGGGGCACAGCCGGCTGACTTTCTCTCAAACAGCCGCTCCTGAACTTTATCACGCTGAGAACTCCAGCACAGATCGGCTATTTGCGAGGGATCCCACAGATTAATGAACGGATGGATGAATTTCCACATGTGAGAAATGAGAGAGCAGTGAGATTCAACTGTTACATTTTATGTGACGCCCTGAAGGTCCCCCAAGGTCCCTCGATTCAGCAATCACTGTTCGAGACGTCCTTGCTCTGCCTGCTTTTTTTTTTTTTTTAAAGAGGTGATTTAGCTCCTAAACTACCCATATAGGTCACACTGATGCTCTGATTGTACAATCTCTCTCTCCGTGGGGGAGATAAAGTGGGGTGGAAAAAAAAAAACTTTTATTCATTCCAGACTTGCAATCGATGGGACTTGTCTGTGAAGTGGATCAATAATGCTTCCCTTTGAAATCATCAATCACGTCAGTGGTGAATTTAAAAAGCGTAATTAGGAACAGCGTTCTTAAACATCCTGTATTGACGTCTTCTTTGGTATGGAGAAAGACACCATTCTGCATCATTAACTTTGTATTATTGCCTGATGGAGCCTGCTGCTGCTACTTCCCCACCTGCTGAACTCGGAGCGCTCTGTGTGATTGGGCTTTCAGACCAAATTCTCCCTTCTTTCACTTGCTGATGGGGGGAAGTGAAGCTTGCAGGCCTAAATTGGCTGAAGTATTGTAATAAGCCCGGTCCATACTGGAGCTCAGGCCGCGGCTTCACAACGCTTTGTATCACAAATGTTTGCGGGACTGAGCACGTGTAATTTTCTCTGTAATAATCTTATCTGATTACTTTTGTGGAGGCTCCAACGTGACGAGACATTACATAGCCGTGAGCACACATTCTTAAGCTTCCCCAACTGGCCGCGGTCTTCAGTGTTGTCCATCTGTCTCTCTTTTGTAATAAAAACGGTATCAATACTGCAGAGAGGGCAGGTGGGCAATTGTAATGGAGTAATTTATTTTAGTTGTCACAGAAAAATAAGTCTTTGATTAGGGAGCTATACACATCAGGCTGCACAAATAGAACCTTTCATCAAATCACAAAGCATGTGACACTATTGACCAGGAGTCTTCTATCTGGGTTTTTATCTCCCCCAATAAGATTCACAATACAATATGTGAGCAGCACAATGAGGCAAAATGCTAGCATAACATAGCATATCCTGCTCGAGGCAAGCCATGTGCCAGTCTTCCAAATGAGCAGTAAATTTTGATCACAGATGCGCACAAACAAGCTTAGAGGTAAATGAATATTATTCAAGGTTAAAGATACTGAATATTGAAGTTAAATGGCAGGTTGTGGGAGTTCAAAAAATCCTCACCTCAAGGCTGTTCATTTGTTTTCTTTACTTGAAGTTTTCTGGATTTTGCTTTAAAATAATAAATTAACTTCAAGACATTTAGGAGGGGACATATAGATGGGTGACTGAACTTTACTTGAGCTACATGTCGAAAAATATGAAGCATAACACCTTAAAGTATACATATAGTGACATATCACATACTGTAGAAGACATGCTATTAAAGGTGGTGAAAATATATGCGTTGATGAGTATGAAATTATGCCACAGTACTTAATGTCACTGGGTCTCAACCCTGACTGACAGCTACCTTAAAAACATATTATTCAACTTTCAGTCTCCGTCATGTTCAGATGCTTACAGCACTGCAAAGTAGAGACCTGTGTCAAATTAAAGGAAAAAACTACCTTCAATAAATTTTCAATGGACTGATGCATTGTTTCACCAAGTCTCTGCACTCTCTCATGCTTAAATGTCATTCCACTCTCACACCACTCTGAAAAACTGAGTTGTTTTAATGTTATTAGATATGTGTTTATTTCTGTTTGATTACGTTAATGAATTTCAGATAATTTGGTTTATTATAGACCTGAATTATTACTTGATGTTTACATTTTGATTTGTACCCATTATACTATTGTGTTTAGTTTACTTTTAAATTACTTTCGATTTCGATACTTATTTAGCCATACACTATTCTGATTATTTAAGCTATTTTGTATATGGGTTGTTTTTAACTTTTCCAACTGCTGTAACAAAAGAATTTCCGGTTAAAACTCTAACTCTGAAGGCCATAGCAAATGATTTACACCATTTCCACACTCCTGAAACCATTCAGCAAACGCGTGTACCCTTTCGACTGGAGCACTGTCATATATGTAAGCCAAGCATTTAACATAATATTAAAATCTTATAACATGAAGTTGTTGTTATTTTGTCTACGGGGCTTGTTAGCCAAATGTAATTACACCGAGGGGGGAAAAGGACGGCTAAAGGCTAATATTTATTTACTGGACTATATAGGAACTATTTTAATGCATCTCACTAATTTCACATCCAAATATTCAGCCGTCCAATCGCGCTTCAAGTTCACTGTCCCTTTAAACCACTCGGGCGTCCTGCGCATCGCACGGCGCAGTCTGGAACGGTCCCAGCCACAGCGCATGCGCCGGAAGTTGCTGCCGCAGACAGCAGCAACAGCAGTGATTCGGCAGCGCAGGGCAACGGGAGAAAATCTGTCCGTTTTAAACCATGGCGACGTACTAAACGATGCCTTTCGCAGAGGTAAACGGAGAGTAAGTAATTGTATCTTTATAACACGCCTGCTGCCCGACACCGTGTGACATCCTTTGAGAGTGTGGCGTAAATATGAGGAAAGGTTGAGAAGGCAACAATGGGACTGTGTATGTTTCAGACTGGCTGGCTAGGTTAGCTAGCCAGGAGCCTGGGCAGTCAGCTGGCACGCTGACTGGCAACATAGAGGTTTATAGCTACTGTACTGCTCTCCTGCATTGGACCTGTATCTGCTGTAAAGCTCCCATCAAAGGCTTAAATGTCTCTGATGCTCAACTATGTTTTAGTTTAGAGAAAAGAGCCATAAATTCTCGATTAGAGCTGACGATAACTGTACAAACTGGGCTTATGTTGTGTTGTGTTTAGGTGGTTAGCTAGTTTAGATTGTACAATGTGACAGCCACCAGTGTGGATTAAGCTGAGCTGCATTTGCCTGCTAAAGCATCATCGTCATCATCATCACGCTCGTATGTTCACTCATTAAAAATGTCATCAACAATGATGCAGGTAGTTTTGCGCCTCAGCTAAAGCGAAATCGTAAGTGGTTCTCCAGTAAGAAGCCAGTTGCGGTTGGAAGTTACAAGTTCGGTTATTTTATACTGATTGCTATCTTTAAAGTTGTCTCCCCGTGGCTAGTGTCCGATATAATCGTGAAAGCTTGCAACCATTTGCCAAGATTTAGAGCCTCGGCCGTCTCCACTCGACTGTACAGATGCTGTGCGCCCTCCTTGCTCTCCAGGCGCGTCTGCAAATGGCACCTCTTAAACATAACGCCACGGGGAAGTGTTTCCACCTGCAAAAGCAAGTGTTAAAGGTGATAACAAAAGGTTGACGTCACCGGGCTCATCCTGATCCTGCCGCACAACCTCGACCGCTGAGGAGGTGGAGAAGGAGGAGGAGTGCAGGAGGAGTAGTTTCAGAGAACGAGAGCAGCTTCTTTTTTTAATGCTAGGACGTCTAATGGTTCGTGTCTGGAAGGAAAAGGTCCATCTCTGATCAAATTTCGGGTATCCTAAGGGCGCACTTAACTAATGGGATCCTATCGACGTTTCTCCCCCTCCGAGTCCAATCTTTACACGGCGGAATGTTAATGTTGCCACAGCCTGTCCGTGTTGTCTTTGGCTGCTCTGCTTTTATTGTTGTAATCGGTCTGTAATGTCATGGAGCTTGTGACGGATTTGATTAAAAGGCAACTCTTCTGCTCTGTGACTGTCTGGACTATGGAAGTTATCGGCTTTGCGCTGCACATGGTAAGATGATAAAACTGTGAAATATCCAGCGATTAAAAAAGTGTTTTGTCTACATTTGCATGCCCGTTTTGAAATAAAAATTTAAATAAAAAAAAAATCTGTCGTTATGTAAAAAAGCCTTTTATCTCTTCTTTACCACGACAAAGGTGGGACTGTCTAGTGTATGGGAACGAGGGGAGGATGTGCTCTGTGATATCCAGCGCTTACTCAAACAAGAGCCTCACATTACTTGCCCAGAAGTGGTTTTGCAATGTAGCTTTTTTTCCTGTATATTTTCTTTTCTTTTCTTTTCTTTCTTTTTTTTTTTGCAATTACCATGTAGCAGGAACCCTCTTTGCATTGGGATGCTATCACAATTAAGCTTAATTGGCGCTCAACAGCAAATTAATACAAGGCCTCTGCCCATCTGTAAAATGCAGTTCATCTCTAATGACAGCAGTTAGGTCTGTGAATATATCTGTGTGTGTGTGTGCGCTCCACTGGGCATGTGGTTGCTTATATTTAGGTCTGAAAATGACGTGTTTGCTCTTAGTTATAGAGGCTGCAGGAAAGTCCGAATGTCAGGAGCGCATGGTTCATCCGTTCATGTCACGCCGGTCAGCTCTGTAGAAAATTACAGCGTTCCAGCAAATTGAAATACCACTCGAATGTATGTGTTAATTAGATCTCTGCGTGCTTTTTCAAAAGTGTCTCTCCTCCTCTGCCCATGAGTCATGTGCTGACTCTTTGACCTGTCACCACAAATCCTGAGTCTTTGCTGAGGGCAAACTGACAGAAAAGCAAAGTTTTTTCCTCCCCCCCCCTTCTCAGCCAGCCACTGACAAATTTGAACATATTGATTTACACTGTGGGCAGAGGAGGGCAATTTCCTCTAAAATACTTGTGCAGCATCTTGGCTGCTATTGCCTCTCAGTTTACTGTGGCCTGCAGGTGACGTAAAACTATTGCGTGTGGGAAAAAAAAGCTACATATTGTAGAGAACACACACGATTAGAGGCTTTAGAGTAAGTCGAGTGTGATTGTAATGCACGCCTACGCAGTTTTCTAGACGCTATTCTTACACGTTGTTCTTGCAAACACATGGCAAAGCAGATATTAGTGAGTGATGACTAGCTTCACAAGGTTCAAACCAATCATTGTGAGCACCTTACACCGAAGCCCAGATTGTTCTGTGTTGCAGAAGGTTCTCCATTCGACAGCCAAACTGATTCCCAACATTAGGCTTGTTTCAGACAGCAGTAATAAGAGGATAACATCAAAGCTCTGCTTTATTTCTAAGAGACTTCAGAGCAAGACTATGAATAACAGATCACAAGGTACAAAGAGTGAACCAGAGAACTTGAGCAGCTTTTATGTTTCAGCTGTTGTTGGGATTCACGGGAAGCTCATTAAAACACATTGATGAGGAACAGTCCCGATTCTCTGATTGTTGACTGTGAAATTGCTCAGCTAACCAACATATTTTTGATGCAATGATTTTTCTGTGGCGGAATGAGCCTTTTGGCTGATGCTCATTTTTTGGTTTATTCAAAGCCAGTGATTTGATGTAGCATTTTAGAGACGGTACTTGAAATGGAAATGTGTAACTGTGTGCTCTTCCCCCAGTGCAACACATTTGTGCCTTTCTTTATTTTTCTTTTTTTTTTTTTTACTTGCAGGGTCTT
>VUQR01011361.1:46535-58908 GCA_015108515.1 Hemichromis elongatus
GCAGGGTCCTGTGTATGTTTAATCGCTCACAGGTGTTGTCAGAAAATTTTATGCCTAACATTTTTTTTTTTTCCTCACCCGATCATTTTAGATAAGAGTGATTTGTTGACTATCATCCATTTGCTAAATAAGGCTGCCCCCCGCTCCCCCCAGGTGTTAGGCAGCAGGACTGAGATTTCCTGGGTACCATTGATCATCTCGCCAGCTCCACCTTTCAGTCCTCCAGTCACCAGGGCAGCTGTCAGCCCACACTCACCCACTCAGCCACCCACCACTTGGTGAAACTCTCTGAGGCCACCCAATGTCTTTTCAGCTGAATGAGTCTGGTTTCAGACAGGGAGCAGATGTTTGGTAGCCTCTGTGAGAAAGTCAGGAGACTCAGTGTGTGGGTCAAACGCAGGTCAGACTAAGCGTAGAGAACTGCAGCCACATGATACATCCAGATCAAGTGTTTACAACATGATGGGCAACTTCTGGATATCTCTGAGAAAAGAGACTCAACTGCAGGGCTGAGGCTGTGGGTCAGCTGTTTGTATGGTATTCTGTGCGGTTCACGTGGGTGCTTTTATTTTGTGCAGTGTCCGCAGGCAGTAGCCTTCATATGAAGATACAGTTTATTTCTTTGTTTGCTGCATTTTTGTGCATAGATTTGCATGCTAGCTGGCAGGTCCAATTAGGGTAACAAAAAAAAAGAAAAATAAAGGATCACTCTTGCTTGGTAGTTTGCATAATCAGCAAAGCCGAGCCCTTAAGCCAGGGAGTGATGTTACAAACACCAGGAGCAAAGGGCTTTCTGAAATTGTTATGTCTTCAGCTTGAGGGTAATCATGGACGAATCTAAGCCTCACAGTGCCATTCACAGCAATAACAACAGTTAGTGCAGCAGGACAAACGGGGCTAGGTCTAGGAGAGCATCTGTGTGATCATGCTTGTCGGAGGCACCGCAGATGACGGGCTTGTTTATCCACCTCCATCTTCACAGGAGCAGCAGAATAGCAGGGCAGATACTGTTATCTGTTTATGGCACAAGATAAGGGCATCTCAGCTGGATCACTGACCCTACACTGGCACTCTCCACCCCCTAGTACCAAGCGCTATGTAATAAGAGGTCACCAGACGAGTCCTATATCACTTTTAAGTGATCCTAATAGATGCCATTAGCATCTCCACAGTTGTTGCTGCAGTTTTCCAGCGACCATGCCAACTGTACATATCAGGGCATCATTATCCACCGACAGGGAGGCTCAGAGTCTGACCCAAGTCTATGGGGTCAGAAAGAATGCCACAACAAAGCACCAGTGAAGCTGTAGAGGATATCAAGTGGTGGGGATATAGGGGAGAGTGAGCTCAACGTGTCATAGTTGGTGCAGACATTAGATAAAGCTAAGCTACGAGAGGATTAAAGAGGGAGGAGATGTAAAATGCTGTCGGCTAATTAGGCTTTATTTTTAATATTTCAGAGGGTTCATTAGACACTAAATTAGTGAAGTATTTCAGCTCTGTCTGTTGCCTGAGAGCCTTTTTCCGGACAAGCTTTACAACCTGAATAATGACATATAATTTTTGTCAAGGCCTGGTCATTTAAAATAGCACAGTGGTATATTAAATTCTACCTTTTTCTACCCTCTTACAAGGTTAGATTTAATAATTTTTGCCCAAATATAAGCGTAGTTGCGGTCCTACATCTAGGTCAGTGCATTCTGACTTCATCTACTTGACTTTGTTATGTTTAGTTTTTTTCTGTTTGTAATTTTGAACAGGTCACTGTTGCCTGAAGGATATGCTTTAGGGTATCATACAGTTGTCTTCCAAACTGACAAAGCAGTGAATGCCTTTGACAGTGGATATAGGGCTCAGAGGCTTGGTCTGGGTGTTAAGCTCTGTACTGGAAAGGGACGTATGCTGTGCTGAGAGAGCTGTTGAGGAGAGCGGTCAGTGCACAGCACTTTGCCATGACCCTCCACAGCTTATCATCAGTTACACCACTTCTCTGGGCCTCAGTGTGTGAGTGTGTTTTTTCTGTGTCCGTGCAGTGTGCTGGAGAGCGAGCGGTGCTTAGAATGGGGTCCTTTATAACCTCCTAACCCTCTGGTCCTGTTTGCTTCCATTGTTGGCCACAGTGAATGGTATCTCCGTGCCTTGAAAAGTAACCAGATGACATTCTTCCTGTTGTTCAAAAGGGCCCGGGGTTCCGTTGTAAAAAGCATCTGAAAGGATAGGCTCAGACTGTGACCTTCAGAGGCTAATCTCTGGCATGTCATTCAGTGCCTGTTTGAAGCAAATGCGGAGCTTTCTCCCTGATAGCAACGCACCAGTTCAAACAAAGGAGAAATTCCTCATCAGTTTTCAACACTTGGACTTTTAAAAACAGTCAAGATAGTTTTTTGTTTTTGTTTTTCCCCGGACCACCTTCTTCATAAAGGAACCAGAAGATGTTTTGTAGCAGCTGAACTGAATCGTTATTCCAGACAGGCAGTGTGTCTGACACCTACATTGTCCAAACAGTCTCTTCAGCCTGTGACTGAGCCCTCTGTACACAGACCTGTGGCATCAGCAGCCCCTCTGTGCTGAATGCTGAAATACCGCTGCTGCTGTGAAAGCAATGGGGATGAAATGCACTTAGTGAGACAGTAAACATCGGTGGAGCTCTCAAACTATCGTACGTTGTTTATGTCTCCTCCTCCTCCTCTCCGGTGTATTTGCTGTCTTCAGCTGGCTGAGTTTCCTGGAATGTGCAGAGATGCAGTTGTCGCTCTGTGGGGGGATGTTGGCTTTAATCACGGTTCATAGTTCAACTCTGTAGTTGGACTCAACTGAGCAGAAATCAGACAAGAGTCACATTATTCTTCTGAACTGGAAGACCACTCTTGATGTAGCTGTTTTATTATGAAGTTTGCTCTTTGCTCAACAGATTCAGATCATTTTTCCCCTCTTGTATATGAGGAGTTATTTAAACTTTGAACTGCAACTATTGCATTTCTGACAACACTTGAAAGGGAGCAGCCTCCACAGCATAATACGGTATTGCTATTTAGTTGTAAAGTTTTACTTTTCATGACTCCCTCTTTAACAGATGCTTTTAGTCCACAACTAATGAGACTTTACCATTCATCTATTCAAGGGGATTTGCTTTTCAGCAGATTCACTAGTGGCATTGAGCTGTCTTTGTGCTTGTCTAAATAATCTCTGAGAGCAGGACTCCCAGTGCAATGTTTCCTCTGTGCTTCATGTGTACCACCTGTATGGGGTTAAGACTGGGGTCAGACCTCTTGCAGAACTCCGTTGTCTGGGTTCCTGTTTTAAGAAGCCGGACTGTGCTGAGGACTGACATAAAAAAGAAAAAGCTGTCAGGTTTATAGGGCCTCTTTTGTCAGGCATCTTTCAACAATAAATGATTGGCATATCTCCTGCCATTTCCCCCTTTTGTTTGCGGCCATTGAGTTTGAGAGCAAATAATGAAATTGACCATTATGTGCGATTTGTTTGCATCCCGCGCGCGCGTCCCTGAGCACATGCACACACACAAAAAAGCGAGGTTGTTTACAAAGGAAGCATTGGATTAGAAAAGGAAAATGTCAACTTTTATCATGCCACTGCACAAGCATTTTGCATTAGTCAGAAAATATCCCCTGAAGTAGTGTAACATCCGCAGAATGTGATTGAGATTGAGGGGGGAGACAGGGTGGGAGCAAAGGAAGAAGGGTGGGCCACAATTTGAAAGGCATACTTGAAAGTACTCGCATGTAAAGAGTCCTGAGGCAGGTCATGTTGCTGTGTGACAGAGAAGCATTCGTCTTGCTGTGTATCTGACGTCCCAGGGTCTCATTGCGAGGGCTTGCCTTTGCTGCGTGTCGGCTTTCTGTAATTAATAGCCAGTAGCCCGCTTACCCCATCAAGGGACCAGGTGCTGCTTAGATCTGCTCTGGCATGGAAAGACGGCAGATAAGCCGGTCGTGGGTTTCACAGTTATCAGGATAAAACCCACAGATGTCACCAGCCTCTCTATATAACTCAGCTGATTGTGTACATATACACACACAGTTGTAGACCTCAAACAAAGAGGTGAATTTTAGTGGTGCACCACTGATGGACGGCTTGTTGGTAAAGGATGCGGTTCATTTAGTCTATTTTGTGTCAAGCACCATTGTGTTCATGTCCTGTGCTGTTAAGCAGGGCTTGCGGCCCTGACAGATTGCCATCCCGATGGGGAGATTTACCCAGCCAGCACTGCCAATGGCACTGACACCATCATTAGACTTTGATCAGCTGCATTCTGCAAGGGGAAGAAGAGAGAGTAATATTCTTGATCTAATTACTAGGAGACATTTCAGGCAGTGTAATGTGTGATTTAACCTCTTGTCAGAGGCTATAAAAGGAAGCTGGGTTAATCTTCCTGGCAACCTCTTTTCCACGCAGGGGAGAGCGCCTTTAAATTTCCTTTTCCCAGGAAGCTACTAAAGACCAGCATCCCAGTGTGGGGTGCTAGCACCACTTCTCCTGGCCTTGTATTTGAAATCTCTCACGGCGAGAGTTCTCTGACCTTTGAATGTTCGCAACAGCTGGTTTGCAGGAACTCATGCATTTGCAGAATTGCAAGAAGAACAAAAAACGCTGTCCTTTGACTTCTGTATGCTTCCTTCAAATGGATTGTTTTGCAGCCTCCTTTGTTACTCTCCCTCGTTCTTTCGCTCCCTCTCCATCACCACCCACACACTGCAGCATGATGAGTGCAGGGGACTTGATTGAACAAATAGATTGTAAGTGGAAACGAGGGGTTTGGGTTAATCAGTCAAACATAGTTAAACAATTCTTTGGACATGAAGGGATTAGTCTTGCCTGCGTTGAGCTCATCAGAACCAATTCTCCCCAGTGCTGGCTAGGCTTTTAGGGCCAAGGGCCATGGCCTCTCTGGCTCTGTGGAGAACCACACACGCACCCCTCAGTATGCTCCATTGCCTCTGAATGCCCCACCACTCTCCTCTCCCTTTGTTACAGACTACAATTGGAATGATGGATTAGCAAATTAAATGCAGACCTTTCTATTCATGGCTATTCCCGCGTAAAGTCTCATTCACTGGATCTATCACAGACCTGCTTTAAAACGGTAACCAGGTTTACTCCATGTCCTCTAATTCCTTCACAAAAATGTCTTTTACACTTAAACATTTTGTGAGAAAATGGTCCACTGACTCTTTCCCACCATAAAGGGCTCTCTGTATCTTGTTTTTACAGGATGACTTCCTCTACGTTTTCTTCCCTCTTCTTTTTTTCTTCTGTTAAACTGAGTGCTGATCACACTGATAGGAAGTGGCCCTGATATGATGATGTGTTGGCAAACGCAGAGTGTACAGCTGCAGCCAGCCTGAGCCTGCTCTAAATTAACCGTGTCACTGTCTTTTCCGTGTTCCTGAGAGCCGAGCGCCGACCCTGTTGGCCCACAGATTCATACTAAATTTTTTTCTGATATTATCGTGTTATTTTAGTTTTAATTGATGAGATAAGTCACTCAAATTTCTAATATATAGCAGTAGTAGTTCCTCCATCATATTTTTTTCTTTCAGGTAGCTCTGTTTTAACCCAGGTCCTGTTGTTTCTAGTAAAGCCATCTTCAAATCTTAATGTCAAGGCAACAGATCTTCCTGTTTTATAGGCTCTCCACCAGTGGTGCTGTTCTTACGCTTGGATTTGTTTTTTAATATACAGGAGGTTGTGCTCCACCAGGCCCCATGAGGTAAGATGGCCTGGCCACTCCTCTCCTTTGAGCTCCCTCATCATGACTGTCTTCAAAGTCATTGTCCCAATCCCAGCTTATTTTATATCCCTCTTTTCTCTTTCTCTCTAATTATTTATATATAGAAATACATACACACTTTCTTGTCTGTTTACCACTGAGGCAAAAACATTGCCTTCCTATCTCTGCTTCCTCTGTTCCACAATTCCTCCTCCAGTGCAGTGTGGGGGGTGGATTGCTGTGCTCTGTAGAGACCCCAATTAGCAGGACAAGCATGCCTGCTGAAGGTCACTCCCAGAGCTTTGGTGTGAGAAAAAAAGGAGGGCTGGGCCAGTGAGAAGTGGCTCTGACACTGACCAGGCTGAGACTCTCAGCTGGACCCCAGAGTTCCCACACAACAAGCACACTTTTTTAACCTTCTTAGCAGTTTGCATATTCTCCATTTTTGCATTGCATGATGTTAGCAAAAAGTGACTGAGGGTTTTGCTAAAGGTCAAGTGTTCTCGGTGGATTGTCATACTATACTGCGACCATATCTGAGAGATCCATTTGTCATTAGCTCCAAAGTCCCCTACTTCATCAGCCCGTGTCTGGTGTCGGCTATCTCTGGCTGATTGATGGCTCTGTCCTTATTGCAGGGAACTGGGGTCGATGGCAAAAAATTTGCTGCTGGGTGCATTAGCGCTGTGTTCAGTGGCATAGACCTTTGAGCACGCCTCATCAGTCTTGAATCATTGGACGGCCACAGGAGATCTGTATGAGCAGGCATGATGCAAGACAGCGAGAGAGAGATAAAGAGAGAGGGAGCTAGGGACAGGAATAGGAGTTTTAATCAGATGGGTTAACTCTATTATTCACATGACCTTAAGTCACTGCTACAGGCTACTGGAATATACTTAAATATTTTAAGTTTCACAAGCCAATGCCAATGTTTACCGATGTTTTTAATTTATTTGTCATGTTTTTGTTGTGATTTACTGATCTGTGCTATGGGAAATGAAGAAATCTCCATTGTAAAACATTATTTAATGGCTTTAAAATGTTTTTGTATTCATTGCACAATCTTGGAACGTTTAACCAGCTTAAAATTGATGTGAAATCACAGATAAATATCAATCATTTTCATGAGTAATTGCCCTTTTATTTGCTAATAATTTCTGTCAGAACTGTGGGTAGAAGGTAAGTTAAATCAGCATCTTTTTATCACAGAAAAGTGCAAACTAATGGTTTCATGTGGCACTTAATGGTTTCTTTTGCAGCTGAATTCTGCAATTCACTTGCTAAATAAACACAATTTGTCTGTGCAAAAAAGTATTAACTTCAGTATCTGGCTTTGCTCAAATTCTGGATTAAAGCTGCTCGGTCATTTAATTTAATATTCATAAAGTAGTCCTGTGTTTGAATATGACATTTAGCCTGTTTGCTTTGGTATTGTAGAGATTGTTGATTGTTTGTATAATAAACCAGTACCTGTGTAGGAGTAAAAACTGTGGAGCCATGACAACACCAGTATACACCAACAGAGTGTGTGTAGGCTCACTGTCAGACAGGCAGACGGAGGGGCCCTCTCAGCCTGGGAGGGCCAGATGTTCCCATGCAGACACAGAGGTGATATGTTTGCCATGCCGGGCCTGTATTTGCCTGGCTCTCCACAGAGTCACCGGCTGGCTGCCCGGTACCCCGAGCTGTTGTGTGCTGGGGAAAGAGCTGGGGGTTGAGAGGCACGCACATAAACTCTGGAGATGAAAGAAAACTGCAAATGTCTTGTGTGTTGCCAGGGGCAAAAGAAGCACCTCTCATACAGTGCTGTCACCGGGGGAAAAAAAGCTCCATTTGCCTTCTTTTTTTTTTCTTCCTCTTCTTTCTCTCTCCTCTCTCGGATGACCACCAGATACGAGAAGGGCTTGGTTCAGCATCGCTGGAAGGCAAGGCCGAATGTTAGAGCTGCCATGGAGGCGGCTGACCTTCCCAACCTTTAATAGACACAGGAGGGACGAGGATTAGCCTTTACTGAACATATACACAACATCGTTTATAACGGGGGAAATAGTGATCTGTTTTTGACTTGTATGACACCAGATCTGGTCGTCACCACCAGACTTACAATTCTTTAATCTATTTTTACCAGCTGAACAAGTGGATGGTAAAAATCTGCATTTTTCTGGCTTTAAAAGCTGAAACATGTTGTAGTGTTTTCCACACATTGACTTTACAGAGCCTTTTATTAACCAATTAAACAGCATACAACATACCAGAGTTTAAGATGAAGTGCTAGTTCACTAAAATTCTTTTAGAGGTCAGTGTTTATTAACTGTAGCACGGCCCTGAGTTATTGAAGCATCTAGATTTTTAAAATTACTGATATTTTTTCACTACTTGGCGTTTACAAGCTTTTCACAAGCCACACTTAAGACTTTAAGTTATCTAAACCAAGCATGCGAGAAATGCGACGGCATTGGAAGAATTCTGGTAAACACGGTTGTAGTGAAGGGCAGTAAAGCAGAATTGTTGAAGTGAGTTTTCCGGCAGAGTTGGATCAGGCATACGTCTAATTAAAGTTCTTTCTTTATGTGTTTGTATTGGTGTCTATACAGCTCATATGGGAGAGAGGCCAGTTAGTATAATGGCACAGTGGATAAATCTCTCACAGCAGGCCTGTGTAACACTGGAAGCTGTTTTTGTGCGTTAAGCCCTTTTAGGATGATTTGTGAGAGTCAGCGCTTGCACAGTTCTGCTAAGCAGAGCTGCTCTGACCCTGCATCACCACTAAATCAGTACAGCTCTTGCAAACAGGCCAGAGCTGGTTAATACTGGGTCAATAATATGGGCCTGAGTGGGACAAATACACGGAGACTTAACTTTTTTTTTTCCTCCCCCTCTGTTAAACACAGCATACATGTCAATAAGACGGTAGTGGATATACAGAGGAGGTCATTATTCCTGCAGGGGGAAATCACTAGTGCATATGTATGTGTGCATATGTCGTTTTCCTTACATGCAGTGTGTGTGTGTGTGTGTGTGTGTGTGTGTGTGTGTGTGAGAGTGATAGAGCAGGAGAGAGTGAGAGCTGGGTGAACAGCTGCATTGATTTGGTTTTGTTTGCTGTGTACTCGGAGCAGAAATGTAAGCCGTGGGAACACCTGGAGAGTAGGGAAAATGGGAGAAGAGGTGGTGGTGGTGTCAGCTCTGCTCCTGGCTCTGTACCAAGCATACATGGATGCACAAACACACACACACACACACACACACGCACCTTACATGTGTGAGGGTAGCCTGGGATCCCAATCAGCAGCACTTAACAAAGCTTTCCTCTTTCTGCCTTTAATCGCAAGCTCAATTTGTCACTGGGGTGTCCAATTTCTGATAAGCGCTTTGACTGAGAGAGGAGAGGTGGGGAAGAACACAAAATGGATGCACCTGTTAACAAATGAAATCAAACCACTCCATCTTCATTTCCCCCTTTTCCACCAGCTGGAACAATGCTGCCTCGCTATAGCTCTCGACACATTGAGTTACTTCCCACTAACTGGAGTTATTTCCACCCACTAACCAGCTCGAGGGCCTGGCTGACTTACAGTCAAATAGGTAGCATCACCTGAGCCTTTGAGTGAATAGCAAATTCTTCCACACTGACCATCCTCCTTCTGCTGGCTGAAAATTTTTTAGTGGGTCCCTCCTTTTTTTTTGTTGTTGTTTGTAGCTGTAAGATAAGGCAAAAGTTAAGGGCGAGATAGTCCATTTACAACTTTCTGACCATCTGAGTACTTCACGTAGCCTTACTTGCTGTCAAAATTGTGAGTCTAAGTATGGAAGTCAGTCATTTGAGCTATGTTGAGGCCAAATGGCCCAATTTCCTTGCCGCAGTGCATTTTCATTTGTGCATGTTGGGACAAATTCATTGTCGGGCTCTTGTTATTTTTGTGCATCAATATAATTGTTTTGTACACTGAGTCTAATTGCAGTATATCACATTACTTTATCCTGCTTCTAAGACAACTGTGCAATTTGTTACAGAGCCACATGCAAAACAAGCAGCTTGAAAAAACAGCTGCCTCAGGTCTGGTGATTTCTATCACTTGCTGCACAGACCACAACAAGCACACACTGACAATACACAATACTGCATTTTACTCTAGTTAGTATCTGTGTCTAACCATAATATTCCAGTCCAGTACCAAAGCCCACAGTGTCACATCTGACATAGCAGCATGTGACTCAGCACATTGTTGTCTGGTGTGATGTGAGGATATGTGAAGATAACACAGATGTGGTGGCACCAGTGAGGAGATGAAAAGAGCAGCGATGATAATGGTGTGTTTGTGAGCGCGCTGTATCTGGTTGTGTGATCTGATGGTTACCAGAAGGCTGGATTAGCATTAGATTTCTTACAGCTATGAATCTTAAACTTTACTTTTTCTTTATTTAGTGCTATTGTCAAGATGCTACAGCCTCAATGGTGTAGCACTCGTACTTCCTTTTTACATTTGCTTCCAAGCGATCAAGTCAAATGGTAATTGCAGCGCCGAGCAAAGACATGCCCAGTATTTGAACCTTATCACGAGTGATTTTTGAACAGCCTCTCAGTAATTTTAAATATGTGCCAATCAGAAATCCTCTGAGCTGAATTAAAACAGTTAGGAAATCAATTCCAATCTCTACTGTTCCTTTGTGAAATCTTTGCTTTCCTCTTCTTTTCCTGTATGTCATATCTTCATTTTTTTCGCTCCACTCCCTCAAGTGTTTTAAGAGTCATGTCTGAGAATAGGCTGGCTCTTTCCTCACTGAGGCATGCCCAGCTTCTGGCTGTGCTCTCGATGGATTTGCTGCAGATAAATAAATAACTAGGCTGGCACCCCTCACTTTGGATCCCCTCTGTTTTGGCAGGCCATCCACACTGCATTTTCTATCAGGTGTAAACATGTCTGTCAAACGGCGCAGTCAGAGGCCCCGGCATTTTGGCATTCATGACGCCATGCATGCGCCGCTGCCAGCGCTTTCTGTCTGCCTGTCTGACCTTGGCCAGCCTTGACGTGGCTAAGCACACTTAGCTCTACCTTCCACTTTTGTAGAGCTCTTGGGGAAGCCAAGCAGGCTTAAGTGGCTGTTAGTGAAACTGACCCGAAGTTGAAGAACGGACTTTGGCTGGCTGTCCTCGCAGCGATGATGTGGTGGATGGGTAATGACCATGACATAGCTGTGGCATAGATATCCAGGCTAGACCAGTACACTCGCAGCCGGATACGTTTTCATTCTCTCATCTCTCTACCATGTCGCTGTCATCATCTCCAGAGGCTCTGAACTACTGATGTAAAGACAAGACAGGACAAATGGGGTCAGCCCAATAAGAGGCCTCTTACTGTCAGGGTGTTTCCCTTTTCTCAGTTTCATGGCACACAACTCCTCTAAGAGTCTGTGTTCTCATCCTGAAACCAACCCTCCGTATCTGACACCTATGCAAAGATTTAGCCGATCCAACTGTGGACTGTGCAGTATTCTAGGGGCATGCTGCCTCTCTCCGCTCCACATCCACCGTCTCACCTCGGGGAACTGTCACTCTTTCATCAGTTAGTTACTGAGCATTCATACCGTCTCCCAGTTGTTTCTCTCTAAAGAAGAGTGTCTTCAAGTAGCTGTCTTCCTCTCTCCCACAGTATTGCAGCAGTTTCCTTACTTGACAGATTTATCCCTGACACACTGTCTTGCAACTTGGAAACCACTACTTTACAGACTTTCAATTTGTGTGGAAGTTGAGTTTGGGTTGGTTGTCTTCTCTTCTGCTTCTTCTTCTTTCTTTCTTTCTTTTTTTTTTAACCCTCTGCTCGTGATCACGGCTATCTCCCACTCTCTCGCCCTTTCTCTTTTGGCACGAGATAACACTCGGGGTTGATGAGGGGATCTCTGCTGACTGAAAAGCAAACGGCCCATCCTGAACGCCTCGGGATGTGCTGGAGTCATCAGGATCCATTGTGTGAAACTGTGAAACCAGCCTGTCATAGCCTAACACACCCGTGTCCCTCAGCTAGCAACAGCAATCCTTCCTGCCTCTGTTGTTTGTGCAGCCTGATGGGCTAATGAAGGCCATACCAAAGTGTTATTTCTTCCCACCGTGCTCAAGAGCCAAGGCTTTTTCCCCTTTCTTTTGACAGAATACTCTGGTTTGGTATTCAAGGGTAAAAGGCTGTTCTCATCTTCCTGCTCTCTTTTTTCTTCTTTCTTTACCTCCTATTCAGACTCGGCTTGCAAAGAAAAGTAATTTCACTCTTTCTGTCCCTGAGAGAATCAACACAGTGAAGTTGCATTGAATTCCTGCTGCAACATTTTTTTTCTTGGCTCTATTTCAGACCCATAACCTGGGGGTAAACATGCAATTAAAATAACAGCAGCCTGCTTTCTCCTCCACTCTCCTCTTCTTCAGCTGTTAGTGCAAGCCATGTACAACATGGTGACTAGGCTCTCCTAATTGCTTTTGCTCATAATTGGTATAGAAAAACTGCTAATATAATACCAGCATCCAAACATGCTTTCTCACCTTATTTTTCCCCCCTTCGTTGTATTTCTGCACAAATATTGCACATGTCTGCTTCTAATGAGCTTATTTTTTGGTGCCCCCCCCCCCCCCCCCCCCCCCCCCCTCCCTTCGCT
>VUQR01011361.1:60752-82056 GCA_015108515.1 Hemichromis elongatus
ACCCCCCCCCGCCCCCCCCCCCCCCCCCCCATTGCAGCACCCTAAGGTGCAACGCCCTCAGGTGTCTGTGTAGAACTGGCAGCTTCATTAAGGCTAGGTTTTTTTTGTGTGTTTTTTTCTCCGCTTCTTGCTGGGAGGATTTAAATGAGCTGTCATCCTGACCTTTTTGAGCTCCTGCTTTTTAAAGCAAGTTCAGCCCCCGCCACCCCTCTACTACCACCCTAAACCTGCCACCCTTCTTTCTTCCTTTTCACCTTTCTCTCTCGCTTTGTCACTCTTTCCTCCACTTGTCTCTTCTCCCCGCAGGGGGGAAGACACTTTTAAGCCATCACCCTGCGGCAGACAGGCATGCCAAGGTTGTTATGTGGGTAATTGCCTCTCTCATAGACGCTTGTTTGTCTGCGCGCACTTGCCGCCCTCCTCTGATGCCACACGGCAAACGGGGAGGGCACGGACTCTGTAGACTTAATTTGCTCCCTGACTGTTCTTCAGTGCTGATTAAGCAAGCATCTGTGGTGTTTTTGAATACAACAGTAAGCCAAGTGGAGCATGGCTAACGTTTTCTCCCTCTCTGTTACATCAAGTTATTGCACAAAGTGGCAGACATTTATGGGAGCCGTAGCCGTGTTTATTCATTTCTTTCCGCACCGTCCCTAGCTGACTCCATTGTTTAATGTCCCCGAAATAAGGGCCTCTTTGAGGTCTGGAGGACTGCAGTATCGATCAGAGACTCACTAACTTGTCAGAGCTAGGCCTCTCGAGTGTGTTCTTTTCGGGTATACAGGAGTCATTAATTTCCTCTGCCACAGTCTGATAGAGGTAAAGAAGTAAAGTGCGGGTTGCGGGGTCCAACTAGGTGACTAACATGCAGGTCGAGGAGGAGGAGGAGTAGGGACTGAGTCGATTTAAAGCTGCCAGTCCCTCAGGCCCAGCCTGCTCGTTTTACTTCAGCTGTTTGATGTTTAATTGAAGTTGTTATTGGCATCAAATGTCACCTTACCCGATGCTCCAGGTGTGAATCAGTTTCTAATTGAAAGGTAACTATGTCTCCCCCAGCCCCGTGCCTCAGGGGACCTGCTACTGAGTTCTATTAGTCTGCACCCAGCCTCTGCATCGGCACGCACCATGTGCTGCCTCGGAGTTATGTCTGACCTCTCCCCCTCTCTCTCTTTTTCTCTCCACAGTGTGAGGAGAAGTGTGTGTCCCATGTTGCATTAGTGTCTGTGTGAAATGCTGGCCTGTCTGCCAGGGCCAGGTGACCTCCCCCTCCAGCTTCTCCCCCACACGCAGATGAACACTGGACTTCAGAAATGTAAGTACTGCTCTCGGGACACACATGCACACTGTCAACTATCACCACAACCACCACCAGCACCACCATCATCCCACACAACAAACCAAGCTGTTACAATCCTGCTGGCCGCCCCACATTAGATCCCCATGCCAACCCTGGCCTGGATCTCTTCTGCAGCTCTGTGTTAAAACCAGAACGAGTGAGCATGAGAGAGAATATTTTAGTGCTCCAGGACCATAGATCTGTCTTCAAGGGAAATTAAGATGAACCGCACCATTAATTTGCTGATGAAAGGCGAACTGGCTCCCTCCCTCTCTCATCGCCCCTGAGGATCTGTCTGTCACAAGAGTGTGGTCCTGGGTGCTCGCTGGAAAATTGCTAACACATTCATGTGTTTGAACATGAGCATCTCAGCTACTTTTCACCATCAGGAAGAGTCAGTTACTGTCAGACTTGCAGACAGATTGCGGCTGAGTGGTTTTGCCCCGATGATCTTGTAATGTGGGTGAATTTAAGAAGCAATCTGCTGGCCCGGTTTAACAGCAGAGTAGTCAGTGCCGGCCCGCTGAATTAAATGTGTTTGAATTTACAACTCGACTGCTGACAAACTTGGACACTTTTGGGTGTCGGCAGCACAAATGGAGAGTTGAAGTCAGCAAATGCCAGCGAGAGCTCAGACTTGAGGGGCTCTGACCAGTAATGCCGAATAAGAAAAATACACAAAGAAACAGTGGATTATTGTTGTTTTTGTCTTTAGGAGTGTAAATACATTATTTTTGTCCATTTAATGCCAGGTCACTGTCACACTTGCATTTTGTTTCATCTTCAGCTAGCTTTTTACACCCAGCAGATCAATCACTTCTGAGAGATTATGCTCAATACTTTTGGTCTGCTTTATTTACACAAAACGTCTTGGTCTCCTTTTCCTCCTGTCTACTCTCTGAGTGGAAGCTCAGCTCCAGGCGTGACCCATTTCTACTGCCTTTTTTTTTTTTTTCTTTTTTCGTAAAATGCTCCAGCTCATCAAGACTGTAATTTCAGAATCACAGTAATCAGCCAACCCCCAGGAGATCAGCGAGCGCGAGGGAGTCTGCTAAGTGCCAGCGTCTGTTGCCTCACTCAGGCAGGCTTGTGACATGGTACAGCCATCAGCCAGACTCCTTCCCTGCTCTTCCTTTATGTGACACACTAAGACACATCAGCGCAACTGGAGCTCAATTTGTTTTTTTCTGCCCAGCGCTGTAATCCATTTAGGTGATGGAGTGTGTGTCCCACAGCCACGGCCATTCCTAGAAGTGTAATTTCAGTCCTTTTGTTTTTTTCTTATTGTTATCATTTTCTCATAATGCTTTTCATCTGTTCATCAAACAGGCGCGGTATTGCATCAAAATCCCCCGACCCGAATGTCATGTGAACGGTATCATTTTTATCAAAGTGCCATGAAAAAAGTAAATTTAAAAAGATATGTGCTCTCTCTGGTTTGCCTCTTTTACCACCCATAATCTATCACCTGTAGCTCACCTCCTGCATGTTAGCAGTCTTAGCAGTTGTCAGGCTTGAACCCTCGAGTAACGCTCCACCGTCTCCCTGCTCACTGTCCACAGAGCTCACTGTCTCTCCAGAGCTTCTATCGCTTACCCAGCACAGAAGATAATTTGACAGCCTGACTCTGTGAGAGATGTGCTCGACTGCTTTTAGGTGAAATTCATAGACTGGTTGTCACTTGAAATCTTTATTCAGTGCACTGACAAGTCCCTGCAAAAAAAAAAGCTCAGATGGGAGGTTTACATAATTAGCTCCTATTTGTTTTGCTATTCTTGAGCTCGAGCCTTTCAGCTACTCGGTGCTCCCTAATGCCGAGTCTTGTGTAACACAATCTCGTCTTTGACACTTTCCCACCACTCGATAATCACCAAGAGCTCCAAAACGCCAGGCTGGCTGTGCCCTGTCTCTCCTCCTGCGGGGGAATCTGCACACAGGAGAGTCATTTAAAGTTACGAGCTTGCAGGCTGCTGTCAGAGGCAAGGCCAGAGCAGCTGCTCTATTTATCATCAGGGAGTTT
The DNA here is from genome assembly GCA_015108515.1 of Hemichromis elongatus. NCBI lineage: Eukaryota > Metazoa > Chordata > Actinopteri > Cichliformes > Cichlidae > Hemichromis > Hemichromis elongatus. Next base: position 64,109 of record VUQR01011361.1, read on the forward strand.
CTGCTAACAGATGACGGCTGTGAAATGTAAAGGCTGTCGGAGGAGCAGATCAGGTACGCTAAGAGACAGCGGGTCACGAAGAAAACTGCTCATCCTCCAGGCAGGATGATTCAAGTACCAGGAAGTGGCCCTTGGTCCTCACTTCTCACAGGCAGAACAAACTGTGAGTACAGCTGGGCCACTTGGCTGATTCTCACATCTTAGGTCCCACTGAGATCAAAAGCAACCATCTTTTCCTCCTCTCCTCATAATAGATTTCATTTTCTTTGAAGGTTATGCTCTCTTCATAACTCGGCAAAAATGTAGGAAGGTAGCTTCACGTGAGAAACCAAACTTGTATGTCTAATTTGATGCCGAAGCTTCAGACCTAATTTCCTGCTCTTGTGTGAAAAATGCAATTTACAGCAGCATGAGCCCCCGCTCCCTGCTGCTTAAACCTTGTTCAATAAAAACAGTAGTTTGAATAAAAGAAACCCTAATTAGTGCCTGCTGACTTTGCACTTGTGTTCCAACTAGCTAGCTTGCAGTGGGATAATTAGCGCACGGCCAGACTGCCCTCTTTCCCCTGCTCCCTCCCTGGAAACGTGCTTAGCTGGAGATCTGAGAGATGATGTGCTCGCAGCCACCAGCAGCCGCCTACAAACTTCACTCATATTCCTCATTAACCCTCCCTTGATGCTTTAAGCCCTTCAACTAATCCAGGTTTCAGGTTAAGGTTGAAATGCTAATAAGCTACACTTGCTTACTAGAACCCATAATCAACAGCTGCCAGGAGCCTTAAGCAGATGTAAACAGCAAGAGGTCGATTTTATCCACTGTTAGTGGGGAAGCTGCTCTAAACAGTAATTTACCGATTTCATTACACATTTTACAGCGGTGCTGTTAAACCCTTTATCCTGATTTGCCTTTTTTTCCTTCCCCCCTCCCCAAAATGTCAGCCTAAGCTGTGTTAACAATGTATAATCCCTTTTCCAATTTAATGGATTGGTCACTTTCCATTGGCAGTGCTTTCTTCGCTACTCGCCTGAATCTTACAACTTAAGTATAAAACTCATTACACAAGTGCCAGTGGCTAAGAAATAACACTGTAGGCAGTTACATGTCTGTGGGTTTGTTTTTTTAAAAAATTTTTCTTGCTGTAGATTTTAATTTGAAAACAAGAGTTCTCTTCCCCTACATAAAAATATGTAAACATACCCTTTTTTGTCCATTTGAGGTTTTTATTAAAATTGCATGTATTTTATCTGTGTTCTGTTTGGATCTCTCTAGATAAACGAGAAGCCTGCACAGAGAAAATGCAGTGATTTTGAATTTAACGTGCTGTAGTTATTAAAAAGCGGGGCTATTATTTTCATTTCCATCTCCTTATTTTTATTAGCTCCAGTGATTTTGCATGACCTCAGTATTGTTCATCGTCTTTTTGAAACAAGTCCCCTGCGCTTTAAATCAGCTTTCTTATGAATGGCTGGGTTTCTTTCAAAAGGGTCGCCAGCAACAGGTGGGTGTGGCTGCTTTGTGCTTCAGATCATGATTTTGATGTCATCTCTGACTGACATCACACAGAGCCAAGAGTAGAAAAAAACCTCAAATGGAGCGTGCAGAGCAGTTTGAAGCCTGATTTTTGGCTCGCGGGATTACTTTCATGTGTGCTGACATTCGTGTTTTTGAAACTTTGGCCAGCATATATGACAGAATGTAAGGAAAAGCATAACATTCTGTCATGCTGTGCACAATCTTAGTATCATCTAGAAGATTTCATCCCCGTAAAATGATAAAAGATGTTTTATTCATCGCAACAGATGATGTACTCGCTTCCCACCCACTTACAACCCTTTCTACAGCTACACTGACATGAGGTTTTGACAGCAGCTGCAGACCACGGAGGCTGTGCCAAGATCTTCTAAACTGAACACCGAGAGCAAACAACTTGCATTTTTTAATGCATACTCCTTTATATTCTTTGCACAGAAAGCTGTGCACTCTGTAGTGAAGGTGATCTACTAATTGCTGGAAAAACTGAGTGAGGTTTCATTTATGTTATGATCAAACTTCCTTTGTTTTTATTTAGTCTGTTTGTTTTGTTTGGTTTTTTTTGGGTTTTGTTTTGTTGGGGGGGGGGGGGGGGGGGTTTGGCCACAACGTAGCATCTTTTTCAACAGGCTCATTAATCATTTCCTGTATTTGACAGGTGAAACCTCTCCTCATCATGTCTGTGTGCTCCTGTGTAAGTGTTCATTTATCTGTGTTTGCTTACCCTGGCATTTATTCAGTGACAGACATTAGGCCTCAGTGATGGCGGGTGTCAAGCTCCAGCTCCTTGGCCCAGACCCCTGCATTAATGAGGCTGCCATCAGCAGGCTGAATGCTTAGTTACAGCCGCCCCCTGTGTGCCGCCCTATGCCGGCCCCGCACATCGCTGCCCATTGTTTCCTGTTCACAAATAAAGCTCGAATTAATTAGCCAGTTGGCACAACTCTTGGTGCTGCCGTGTCAGCGCCCTCTATTCAGCTCCGCGCCTCATCCCACATGTCCAGTCCTCCTGCTGTGAAACCACGGCCGCCTGAAACCACAGACCTCTGCCAGAATTTCAGACTTTAAAAATTACTGCTCACTCAGCAGCAGAGAAGTAGCCAGTGTGCTATAAAGACGTGTTTTACCTGAGCTCAAAATCCTTCCCCCTCCTCAAACAGGATGAAAGAGGGAATTAAATGGAGCTCAGAGACCGGTCAGAGCAGCGATTCTCTCCACACATCAGCTCCGCTCATGTCCATCAGTCAGAGAGCTGTGGTGGAAGTAGGTCAGGCTGGCAGGGCTGAGGTGATTGGGTCAGCATGGTGGAGCAGGGACAGAAGCCCTTTTTCTCCTTGTTTTTTGTGGAAGTGAGATCAGTGTTTTAGAAAGCGTGCAGTCACATCCACCGAGGCTGAAAATGGGCACGTTGCGTACAAGCAACTGCTGCGCGAGCCAGCACCTGCACGGTCCTGTCACAAATGTTTTAAAAGGAGCTTCACGCATACACAAACACACAATCATGCTCACATTGTCACTTTGGCATTGTTAAATTTAGCCACAGTGCTTAGCAGGTGTAACAAATGTCTGCGAGCTGAGGCCTGGGAGGTGTTCCCACAGATCAGAGACGCTGCTTCTGTGTCTGATTACTTGTCTGCTGTCATGGAGCTGTGCTCTCTGCGTATATCTCGCTCTCTCTTTTTTCCTTCTCCCCTTGGCAGCCACAGGGGACCATCACAGCCTTTTTTTTTTCTTTTTCTTTTTTTTTGTCTTGTGATTTTTAGTAACAAGCGGCACAGCCCAACCTCAGATGCATTCTTCTTCTTTGCCCAGATAATGCGTCAATTAAGGCCACTAAAAGCTCCTGACCTCAAACTCCCCAATGATACCACCAAATTGGATTTTAGACTGGGAATGTGTCGGCACCAATAATTCTGCAGAGACTCAGATCGGAAATCTTTCTCTTTGTCCTCCTGAGACGGGGGGGTTTAGGAGAAAATCAGGCAAGTATGGAATATGAGAGTGCGGTCCAAATCAGGTTGACTCAGCTACTCTGATTTCAACTGATGTGCTTTTTGTGCCATATACATTTCTACCTTAATTAAACCTGGGGTAGGAAACACGTTTTCGGATTCAGTAGTTTAAAAAAATAAAAAATCTATAATAACCTTTTAGCATATGGTGATTTAAGTGGTCTGAGTTGAAACCAGACTCCCGCACCTACTCTGAGATCTGTTTTAATGTTCTATTAAATATAGGCCACGAGGAGAGACTGGTAGAAGGTAAGTGGTATAAAGCAGCGCTCCCCAACCTTTTTTGCGCCATAGACCGGTTTATGTCCGACAATATTTTCACGGACCGGCCTTTAAGGTGTCATGGATAAATACCACAAAATACAACCAGTACCAAAAAAAAGAAAGTTTATTCATAACACACAGGAAAAGACCCAGGGAAACTGAGTCAGCGATAAAAACAAATTTCACACCCGAGCCTCAACTCTCGTGGCCTGGTACCAAACAACTCACGGACTGGTACCGGTCCCTGGCCCAGGGGTTAGGGACCGCTTGTATAAAGGATAAAAAGTAAGATAAATGAAGGACTTTGACATGGGAGAGCACAACGTAAAGTCAAAAGTCATCATTTAGCATATCTCAAGCTTCCTCTTCCTCTTTTTTTTTTTTTTTTTTCCTTTCTAGATTTTGGCCTGCTGCCTAATGTCTTTCTCTCATTGTTTTCCAACCCTCTGTCTCCTTTTCTTTCTATTTCTCGCCTCCGATCTGTCCTGTTCTCCACCTCAGGGGACACCACACAAAGGATGAGATCCGCTCCGTTTCCAACCCCTGCAGAATTGGATGCATATGCTAAGAAGGTTGCCAACAACCCCCTCACCATTAAGATCTTCCCCAACAGCGTCAAGGTCCCCCAGAGGAACCACGTGCGCCGTACCGTCAACGGGCTGGATACGTCAGGCCAGCGCTACAGCCCTTACCCTTCCTCTCAGGCCAGTGCCAAGACAGGCCTCCTCGCCATCGTCAAGGTGCCCACTGTCAAGGGCATCCTAAAAGATTTTGACGGCAGCCGGGCTCGCTTGCACCCTGAAGTCATCATGAACGCCCCTACGGGACCCTATCAGGTGGCTTCAACCAGCACTTTAAACCACCCGGTGCAGAACCTTCCCCGGCCCCAGCAGAGCTTACCCCTTCCACCGCAGGACCCCCCTCAGACTGTGCATATACCCCTTCCTCAGCAGCAGGTTCACACCCAGAGTCTCAGACAGCCTCTGCCTATGGCCCAGCACCCTCAGGGCCCAGCCAGACTCCAGACTCAATCCCAACACCCAGCTCTCGGGCACCCACAGGGGCCACCTACTGTCATGCTCCAACAGCAGCACCTTCAGCAGCAGCAGCAGCCTCCACCTGGCCTGCAGGGAAGCAGAAAGCTTCCCGATGGCGATGCACCGCCTAATGTTACTGTCTCTACCTCAACCATTCCACTCTCTATGGCTGCTGGTCTGCACCAGGGCCGCCAGGCTGACCTGAACACCATCGTACATCAGATCAACCAATTCTGCCAAGCTCGGGCCCAGGGTGCCGGAACCACCTCCATGTGTGAGGGCCAGATCGCCAACCCCAGCCCCATCAGTCGCAACCTGCTTATTAGCGCCTGTTCCAGGGTTTCCATGCACAGTAATCCTGCCACCCCTGGCTTCCCCCAACCCAACTGCATCATTGGCTCTCAAGAGAAACCCACAGCCCCAGTGGGAGCTCACCCTCCACCCAGTGTGGCTGCTATGAACCACTTGCCTTCCAACCACACTGATCTCAAGCAGCAGCAGCACCAGCTGCAGCAACATCTGCACCCACATCAGAATCAGAATCAGCAGCAGCAGCAACTACAACACACCACGCAGCAACAGCAGAAGATGTGCTCTTGGAATCAGCATCAGTTGGCTCACATGCCCCACATTCAGAACGGTGGGAGCCACCTCTGCAAGCAGCCTTCCAGGGACGCCACCTTCCATTTTAAGGGCATGGGCTACCCTGCAGAGGTGTGCGTGGGTCAGCCTTACTCACTAAAACCTCCCGTAGAGAGGCCCACCCCCTCCCCACCTGTCATCAACAACGGCATGCCCGGCCCCATGGCCCACTACACTAATGGTCACTATTTCCAGTCGCACATTTGGAACAGCAGCATCCTACCCACACCCAACAGTGACAGCTCCGGGTCTCAGGACATAGCCATGCCATTCCATGGTGCAGGCCCAGGAGGGTGCACCACGCTAGACTGTGGGCCCCCTGGGGCTCCCCATTACCGGCTAGGATCAAGCTCCTCCTCCTCCGCCCAGACTAATCTGATGCAAACAGCAGATTACTTGGGTGGGGACTTCCAGACGCCCTATTTCCGCGATCAGAATCTAGGGTTGATGGGCAAGATGCACAGGCCCCCTCTGAGTAGGGTAGGTCCAGAGGTTGGGGATGGCAGAACCGCTCTCATCCAGCACCCAGGGTACAGATAAGCTATGGCCTTGTCTCCACAACTGTTATCAGCACCCTTTGTTTAGTCTTAAGAAAGGAAACACATGAATAAAACTCAACTCATAACTTAAGCAAATGACTGCTAATGTTAAAGAGGGTAAATTAATATATTTAATGAAGATCAGTAGTTCTTTTTTTGTTTGTTCAATCTTGCAAGTGATCAATTGCTAATTCTAGGTTTCTTAACGAGTGCTTCTACCTGGCACTTCATACTGTTTATTACCTGCTTTTTTTCCTTGATGATACTTGTCAATCTGCGTGCCTGGATCTCAAGTGATCCTGTGTCATTTCTACTTCAGACCTGCCGCTAAAGTTTCCTTATGCATGCAAGAAAGAAAAACAGATCCCTCTCTGAAAAAAACATCTACTGATAGATTTTTTTGTTTCTTCCTGTAACAGGACCATGTCAGGGATTATTTTTTGGCTCTGACTAGTTTCATTAAACTCGTTTTCATTTGACGATTAATCGCAGTCACTTCAGGACAGAAGAAAGAGCGATGACCGTGTTTTGATGCAAAGCCATCAGTTAGTGAAGTCTACCAGAGTCCAGCTGGGGTCGGTTCCAAAAAGCAGCTTTAGTTAGAGTTGATGAAGCTCAGTTTCTTTTTGCTGCAGCTGGGTCAGTCAGCTCTGAGTATGTTCATCCTGAGTTATCTGTTGTGTGCTTAGGTAATATTAAAAAAAAGCAGTCATCATTGAAGCTCCGACACCAAGATTGCCTATGGCAATGGGTAAATAAAGAGCAAAGCTTCCATTTAAGAAATGGAAATATGAATGTGTGTCACATTTTTCTTTTAGTTTTTTTTTTAAAAGTCGCATTTTAGTCAGCATTGCAATAATTTATTAAGCTTGAATTTTACTTCTTTTTTTTAATGGAAGTTGGAATCCTACCTTTTATTGGTTAAAATATCTAAATCAAACATATGATTGTTACCTGAAGGTTGAAATACAGGCGACACCAGCGGAATATTGGAATATAGAGCAAACGGATGTGACAGCATTTAATTACTGAAACATCAAAGTCTGTAATGATTTTGGTGATTTGCGGTAAAAAAGGTGCCGAGCTTTAAACTGGCGATACCTTTTAAGACAGCTTTGTTACATTCGCTCTGTAGCATGTATTGATTTTATTTCAGCTTGTTTGCATATTTCACATGTTATGGGCACACTTTTGGACAGTCTGCAGTCTGTACTCACAGACTCACTCTGAACTACATGTAGCTGGGTTTAAGAAGCTGGCTCGAGCAGGTACGCAGTCATCCTCCCTCAGTCATCTTCACCTTGTTATGCCGCTGTGATAAAATAAGATATATCATGAGATATGATATAATACTTGAAGTATATACCTTATATATGATAAGGGTGTTCCATCAGTGTGACCAACAAACATGACAAAAGCTTCATTTTTTTATTTAAAGAGCGATTATGCCCGTATGGAGTTTAGTTTCTAGAAACTGGCTAAGAACCTGACAGCTGCCTTCCTCTCTACAGAGTTATAAAAGAAGATGGTGTAGCATGCAGAAGATTTTATTGTGAGCTGAGAATAAATCTTCCATGTCTACAGATCACTGGTGTTTCCAGATTTATAGTCTTGAAGAAAGTCCTCGGACAACAAAGTCAGTATTCAACCAGAAAAACGGGCTTTTAGAAAGTAACCCAACGCTCCACTCTGCATCCACTGGTGGAACCTGCAGGTTAGAGTCACAGAGTCGGTTATCCCAACTGACTGACCCAGACTTCCTCATCTAAAGTTAACAAACTTTAAAGTTTTGGCTAAATCTGCTTTCTGGAATAGGCCTCAGGCAAAGCTTGCAGTATGCACACGTGCACAAAGGGTTTTTTTTGTCTTGTTTTTTAAATGTCATTATTTGTATAATAGGATTCTTCAAGATCGATACCTCTGCATCACTAAAGGAAGTGTGTAATCAGGTTGTTTGTACATATTTAAGTTCCAAGAGGGGGCAAACAAGTTGAAAAAAAATGTTGATGCTCGGTCCTGCTTCACATGCTGCAATGAATTCAGGTGTTTAAAGAAAAAAAAAAAAAAGAGGAAAAAACAGACTGTGTCAGGGCCACGTTTGGCAGCGAGATTGTGAAATGACGAGGAAGGTTGTGATTAAATTTACTCCTGCCTTTTTAATAGCGGCCAAAGTCAGGTTAACAAGGACACACTGTTAGGAAGCAGTGCCATTTTTAATGTTCGTGTCCTTTTCAGATCGTCTTTGTATCAAATGCGTTTACTTGAATGTTTGAGATGATTCGTTTTGCAGGTTTTGAAAGGGACGGACAAAAGTCTCTGAAGTAGAAGAAATCCGCTCAATGCCCCGTAGGAACTAACTACACGCCTAGACAGATTTGCGGTCCCGACAACGGGAACCTCAGCGAACTAAGTTACGTGTCGTTGCTACTGATGCTGAACTGAAAAGACCAAATTGATCACTTGCAAGATCACTCGGAGGTAAAGGAAACCCGAATTTTAAGTGAAACAGCAAATGCATTGTTTATTTTATTGTACACTGGCTTACCTACTAGACTACTGTAACTTTAAAGTTTAATGATTGTGTGTGAATGCTGCCTGCGGATGTGGGAACATTAAAGGGTGGGTGTGTGAGCGGTAGACAGGGAGTGTGTGTGTGTGTGTGTGTGTGTGTGTGTGTGTGTGTGTGTGTGTGTGTGTGTGTGTGTGTAATAACACAATGGCACCCATGTTTTGTTCTCCTAACCCCCTAATGACCCTTAAAAAGCCTTAAGTGTTTGGTCCTTGGACTTTCCTTTGAAAATGAGCATGGTTTAATGAAAACCCCAAATAAGAAGGAAGAGGCGATGGTAAGGATACACAGAAACAGCAATTTTATTTTGCTTTTCTTTTTTTTTTTCTTTTGACTTTTGACTTTAATGAAGTTTTGTTGAATAGGCAGAGCAATTCTTTAGAGATTCTTTATTATGTAAAGCAAGAAAATAAGTAATATTTTGTAATTATATATTTTTAGCAATGTGTAGTTTCTGAGCTGTAACATTTTTTTTTCTTCTCCCTCCCCTCCCCACAAAGTTTCAAAGCTTCGGTTTGCAATTGTGACTATTTATAATACTTGATTTGCTTGTTATTTAAAAATTTATTTTCTTTCTTTATTTCTTGTACTGTTGCTGTGAAATGGAAGAAGGTCCACGAGCCTTTCTTTTGTGTCATTCTGTACGACAGATAAGAGGCAAGAGCGTGAGAGTTGTGCTACTCTTTTTGTAATATTGTAATAATAAAATAAAGTTCTAATTTATGCTTTGAACTCAGTTTGCTTGAACATTAATTTGTCTAAATTAACAGCAGGCGGCCTAGCTATTGTCATCCTCTGTGACAGTTCAGGTAGCTACACAAACATGCGCATAAACACACACCCACATTTGTCTCTCTCATAATCAGCCTTAGAAGTGGCTCAGTGTTTCTAAAGGCCCGTCTAAGCCACATATAATTTGTAACTGTGACAGGTAGAGCCAAAGGTGGTGATTGCTACACCAATTGCTGCCGCTTCGTGCCATTTATCCAGGCCGGAACAGGAAGTAGAGTAGACAAAGCAAGCTGTGAAATCTGCAGGACTGATCTGGTCGCAGTAGATTTAGCTTGTCTGGCTGTGATGAAAATGGGCCTGGTATAAAGGGCACACAGCGGGAGGGCAGGATCAGCACCTTGGTGAGCGGCATTACTCCACGAAGGTTTTCGAGCGATGCCAGAGGTGTCAGCAGGTTATGGCCTTTGAGCAGAGGATGTGCATCCAGTTCACGTGCAGGAGCAGCATGTGGAAGAAGCCTTTGGATTAAATGTTCAGCTTTAAATCATTTCTTTGCTATTTACACAACACTGCGTGGCTTGGAACACTGATCATTTGTGCTGTTTAAAACCATTGTCAGTCAAACCCAAAGTGTCCACGAGGTTTTCTTTTGGAATGTGAAACAATCGGTCAGTAAAGTAGATCACCCAGGTCAGTTAAAATTCGTGTTCAAGTGAAACAGCCATTCAGGCTGATCAGCCAGAGAGCAGCTCTCCATTAGACTGGTGTCATCTCTGTGGACTGGTACGTCTGCCACCTCCTACTGTCATCCATGAATAAGCCTCTCCAGCTCCTCCCTGTGGGTAAAGCAGGAAAATGTTAGTGGACTCCAATTACTTTCCTCTCTCACACAAATCCATGAATTCATGTTTCTGCACCTCTTTGTCGCCTCCCCGGCGGGGTTGCAGTCGGGGGCTGCTGGACACGTTCCCAACAGCCGGGATCCTCATCGATTTTGACCAGGTTGCTGTTCCATTTGTTCCAGTTGACTTCCTCCACTCTGAAGAGACAAGAGGACACATGCTCCAATTACTGTCTGCCATGTGACACATCAATCAGCTGTCAGCAAAATTAGCAAAGAACACGGCGTACGGTGCATCAATTGATCGTGCTCACACAGCCACATCTTGGATGAACTCTTCAATGCTAAACCTTTGTTTCTCCTTTGTTACTGTGCCTTGATGAAGTTGTTTTTTTTTTCTGCTGCTCACAAGAGGGGCTGATAGTGGTGACTGGTTTCATGCAAGGGATTTAATATTCCTCAAAATAAAGAATCTTAATATGAAAACCTGGCCAATAAAGTCAGTAAGTCTAATATTACACCTCATACATCATCCTTCCTGTCACCAGGAAACCTGCTACAAACCCACAATGACTGACACACATGCAGAGGTTCAATCTAGCACCAGCTGAACACAAATAATATAGCCAATACTAATCTGTACCCCAATTCTAACTCTAATAATTATGTATTCAAATCCCAAACATGTTTTTTTTTCTCCTGTCTTTATACATGCCTGGATTTATTTGCAAGCAAGTTCAAACTGCAGCTCACTAACAGCCAGTTTCTCTCTTTTTTTTTCTACAGTCACAGAAACCAACTAGTGCTAATGCACTTTGTAGTGGTCAAACTGAAACAAGTAAATGCTTTTTTTTTTTTTTTGAAAGAGAAAAGCTTCAGCCCAACAAGGCCTCCATAACGGGAACTAGTCAGCAGTTATTTTGAGGCTGCATTTGGCATTATAGTGCTTTGTGCTAACTCATCCTGCAAGCAGGTTTTCAATCTTTAGCTTGTTTAGTATGTTTGTGTTCAATAAATGCAAAGTGCAGCTGAGGCTGGTGAGAATAACAATATTTGACAAATAACTCGTTACCCCTTGAAAATCTACTTGGACAAACCATTGAAGCTCTTTTCTGAGCTGAGCGGTTTCTGTCATATTTCAGCTTAAAGAATAAATTGACTGTGTGTGCATCAGAAGCTAGTTAAGGTGGTATCCGCCTGTGCAGCTCTCCTTGGAAAAGCCAGAAAATGGTTCTATTGGTTATCAAATTACAACTTTATTGATGTACTGAGGTGTTACAACTCGTTGGAAACATAATGCAGAATTAAATATTTGATTTGGTAATACCGCTAGATAAAAACTTCCTGTATTATAATTGTTTGCAGCTCTATATTTTTACTCTTGGCCTTCATTAGAGTAGCTTTTCATGAGTCACAATTAAAAAATAAACCTTATTTATATTATGCTGGTGCAGACCCTCGGTTCATCTTTCTCAAACCAGCTGTTTGCTTTAAGCAGATTTCTTCTGGAGTGATGCTCCTAATAAAAAAAAAAAGGCTTTAACAGCAGGTAGGTATTGATGAACCTGAGACATATTAACCTTGTAACACCAAATGTATCATATTTGACACATGAGTTTTTGAGACCTATATAGACCTATATATCCTTCCACTCACAGACATCCAACCCTGCCTTATGTCAATGGAAAAAATTGAGGCCTCTATCTCCAGTAGGGGTAAAAGTAAGGGCATAGCCTTCAAGAAAGCAGAAGCTTAGATGACCACAAATGTCAATCCCATGGTGGAGCTAGAGTGTCCAGGGCATTTTCAGCCCTTTGAAAATGTGTGACTAACAACTGTGCTGCCACTGAACTGAATAGAAGCCAACCTGAAACACCGCCGACGGTCCTTTCCGATAGCAGTGTTGAGATTTTTCTCCACCCCACAGCGAAAATGACCCTTCAGGCAGCAGGGCAGTCTCTTCTCCATGTCCAGGATGGTGATAGCCCTCTGAAAGCAGTCACATCATTTAATTCACACATACTTCACTTAAACAGTCACATCAGTCCTGAACACTCTAACTGACCTGTAGCTTCCAGATGCTGGCGGTCTCATCTGTGAGCTTCTCTACAGTGCGGTTCATGAGAGCGATGAGCATGTTGAGCAGCAGAATGTAGGTGAGTATGATGTAGAAGATTAGGAGCACGTAGAAGACCTCTACGTACTTGTAATTCTGGATGAACTCCATGTCGCCCATGCCAATGGTGAACTTGAAGAGTTGCAGGGTGGTGTAGGAGATGTTTGAGAAGGTGGGTCTGACACAATCCTCCTCAGGACCAACAAGGATAAAACGACGTTGTATTGTTGTATTGTCTGGAGTAGGGTCTTTAAGCAGGGTGACCACCGCTGTGACAGGAGACAGGAAGCAGGTTACATTCAGCACATCCTCTGATCAGGGTACACGAGCTGCAGATTCTGTCCCAAAAGAGAGGGTGCACTACCTGCTGAAAATCCAAAGAGGAAGACGATGTAGACAAACAGGAAGCGTAGGATGTCACTGAGTATCATCTGCAAACGAGGAGACAGAGAGCCTCAGTGATGGGATCAGTTGCTGCTATCTTCTCTGTGGAACTGCGTGACCTGCGAGCGCTACCTTTTGTATCATGACACTGTAGATGCCCATGTGCTCGTTGCCCCTGGAGAAGTAAAGTATGTTCACCCAACTGAGAGCAAGACACAACACCAGGAAGCTGAGGTACTCGTCCCTCCGAAACAGGTGGAGTCCAGTGGAGATCAGGAAGAGGAGACCCTGCAAAAGACTATCAGTGACAGCACTGTAATAACTATTAACACCACAACTGAATAGTTTTACTGTACTGTACATCTTCCACAAATCATTTAATTGCAAAATGTTGTGGATAACCCCCTACTTTTTACTTTTATTTAACCAATTTACCAATATAAATGCATACTGGTAGTGTATGTTTGTTACACTACATGCACTACCAGTCATAATTTTGGACACACCTTTGCATTTCAAGCTTTTTAATTATTTTTATTATTTTCTACATTGTAGATACAAACTGAAGACATCAAATATATGAAGTAAGATACATGAAATGATGCAGCAAAGAAAAAAAAGATAAAAATGTGTCTTATATTTTAGATTCCCCAAATTAGCCACCTTTTGCTTTGGTGACAGCGCTGCAAACCTTTGGCCTTCTCTCAGTGAGCTTCATGATGTGCATAAGTCAGGTTGATACACAGCTGACAGCCCTGATTGACAGCTGTTAGAATTCATATTATGGCAAGAACCAATCAGATAAGGAGAGAGAAATGACAGTCCATCATTATTTTAAGAACTTAAGGTCAGACATTCTGGAAAACTGCAAAAACTTTGTGTCCCAAAGTGCAGTTGTAAAAACTATCAAGCTCTACAATTAAACTGGCTCACGTGATGACCGCCCCAGGAAAGGACGACCGACAGTCACCTCTGCTGCTGAGGATAAATTCAGTAAAAATAAAGTCATCAGCCTCAAAAATGACAAGTTAACGGCACCTCAGATTAGAGCCCAGATAAATGCCACGCAGCGTTCCAGCAGCAGACACAGCAGTGTGAATCAGACCTTTATGGCCAAATAGCTGCTAAGAAAGCACAACTAAGGAAAAGCAACAAGCAGAAGAGATTTGCTTTGATCAAGAAACACAAGGAACAGACATGAGATCAGTGGATATCTGTGCTTTGTTCTGATGAGTCCAAATTTGAGATCTTTGGCTCCCCTCGCTGTGTCTTTGTGCGACACAGAAAAGGTGAACGGATGGGCTCTACATACATGGTTCCCACCGTGAAGCATGAAGGAGGAGGTATGATGGTGTGGGGGCGCTGAGAAAGCACAGCATCGCATTCCACTTTTATGCTGATGGTGTCAGATCTATGTCCCTCTAAAGAAAAAAGGCACACAGCCATTACGTCAGTGTCTCGATGACATTAAGGCTTGGATGTCGCTTAACCTTTTAAAATTAAATGATAAAAAGACTGAGTTGATGGTTTTTGGTAGCCATACTGAGACCCCCAATGCTTATTTAGATACCTTGGCCCAGTATTTTAAGCCAACTGTCACAAACCTGCGGGTCGAAGTGGACTGTGATCTGAAGTTTGACAATCAGATTAAAGCTGTGGTAAAGTCGAGCTTCTTTCAGCTCAGGCAGCTGGCAAAAATAAAGCCAATTCTTTCACGGCAGCACTTTGAGACAGTGATCCACACCTTTGACACAACGTGAGATGTTGGTTTTAGTTTTATTTTAGTTGTTTTTAGTTGATTTTAGTTGATTCTATGCTGTTTTATCTTGGTTTTTATCATATAAGGACTGTTTTAATTTTTATGTATTATGTGTTTTATTTATTTGTTTTTGTTGTTTTCTGTTATTCTAGTGGCTTTTTAATTTTCTGTACAGCACTTTGTTCCTGTGGTGGAAATTGGATTGGATTGGGCGCTTTGCATGTGACACTGTTGGGGCTTTATTCAAAACTGAAGGCACACTGAACCAGCATGGCGACCACAGCATCCTACAGCAACATGCCATCCTATCTGGTTTGTGTTTAGTTTAATCAACATTTATTCTTCAAAAGGAAAATGACCCCCAAAATACCTCCAGGCTGTGTAAGGGCTATTTGATCAAGATGAACAATGATGGAGTGCTGTGCCAGACGGCCTGGCCTCCACAGTCACCTCATCTAAACCCAATGGAGATCGTTTTGGATGAGTAAACGCAAAAAGCGCCAACAAGTGCTCAGTATCTCTGGGAACTTCTTCAAGACTGTTGGAAAACCATTTCAGGTGACAACTTTGTGAAGCTCATCGAGAGAATGCTAAGATAGCACAAAGAATGGAAGAGAAGAATCTAAAAATATAAAATATGTTTTGAGTTATTTCACAGTTTTTTGTTTACTACATAATTCCATATGTGCTCATTCATAGTTTTGATGCCTTCAGTGAGAATCTACAATGTAAATATTCATTAAAATAAAAAAAAACATTAAATGAGAGGGTGTTTTCAAACTTGACTGGTAGTGTACATGCATCATTAAAGCATGACT
Source organism: Hemichromis elongatus (assembly GCA_015108515.1). Lineage (NCBI taxonomy): Eukaryota > Metazoa > Chordata > Actinopteri > Cichliformes > Cichlidae > Hemichromis > Hemichromis elongatus. The sequence goes on from VUQR01011361.1 coordinate 79,352, forward strand.
GCTGCAGTCATTTGAACCTATTAAAATGGAATGTTAGTAGTAAAGGGGCTTTAGTTGATTGCTGCATGCAAGTGGTGACTCTATGAAATCAAATTGTGGTTATAAATATTTTGTACTTGTAAATCAAATGTGTATTTGTGAACTGAGTTTTGTAACCTTGTAAACCAAAATATGCGAAAAGTGTATGTTTGTGCATCTACAGATGAGAATTTGTGTGCGTGTAAAAAAGATTTGTGTTTGCAAAAAATATTTACACGAGTTACAATTTTTTTTGTTAAGGTCTGCGTACAGATACAAAGCAAAAAACTACATGTACAACTCTGCGCTCAGGTTCCCTGACTGTGTGTGACTCTCAAGTTACACTTACAAATTTTGACCCGATTTTTCTTCCTTTCAGCTGATTGGTTAATGTCATGTCAATCACAAATTTAACAATCCAGTCAGAGAATACGCATTTGATTTACAAGTACAAAATATTTATGAGTCTGTACAACTCTGTATCAGGAATAATGCTGCATTATAAGTGGTGGGAAAACTCCACATGGTACCTTTAATTTTGAGCATGCCTGCTACTTACAATAAAATCTCATAATATCCGTCAACCAGCAGGGTCTCCAGCTTTGGTCTTTTCCTCCTCATATCTATAATCTAGGGATTAGGTGAGATAATCAGTCATGTTACTGGACTGCAACTTCCACTAGGTGGTGATATAAGGAAGTAGATGTACACAAACACAAAGGTACCTACATACCCCTATTAAAAAGAAGTAGCAGTTTGCACCTGCTGTCACCAGCCAAGCTAAAATGTACAGGTGATCATTGGTCTTGAGGTCAATGGGAAGTAATGGCTGTAGAGAACAGAGGGACCATCATCCACATTAGCACAGGCCTGTCTGTGATGCTTGCACAGCTCACCTTTTGTGTCAGTCAGCTCACCATGCTCTCTTTCTTATAGTAGGCTAGAAGAGTAAAGATGATCAAGTACACGAAGTAGGACAGGAAGTTGAAGAGAAACATTCCTCTGGCAAACCTATTCCACTTTTCCTCAAGCAGTTGAATCAGAGGCTCCGTCTCGAGCATCTCGTGGCGGTTCTGAGTTGGAGAAAGGAGGAGATGCTAGATTGAGTACAGAACAGCACACAACTACTTCTCTGACTGGTGTCACGAAGCTGGGACTCACGGGGATGTCGCTGCCGTAGATCAGTATCTTCATGACCGAGTTGTCTTCGTATGAGTCCACGGAGGCCAGGTCGTACAGGGAGCAGTGTATGGGCCCATAAACCCACTCGGTGAATTTACGGGACAAGTGTTTGGTTCCGGGCTCTTGGAACTCTCGTCTCAGGATGTGTGAAAACAGCTGTAGACAAGTGAAAAGGAAAGCTTGAACAAACAAAATATGTGAAGGTCTGATCTATTTCTGAAAACACACAGATCCCGCCAAAACGTAGAGTTTCTGCCCTGTCAGTGGTAAAGGGATCCCATTCTATACTTATGGCTGTGCATTTCATTCTGACTGTAGCGTTTCTCACTTGGTAGTACTCTTAATATCAACCTGCAGTGTTTTACCCCAGTCTTGCCAGTGTGGGCAGCCATTTTAAGAGGTGTCAGGCCCTTTTTGTTCTCAATGGTTTCCAGCTGCACCTCGGGATACAGTCTTGCTGTGGTCTTTAGGATACGGTCATACATGCTGATTATGAATTCTGTGTTGAACTTGGAGTTGTCAGCCACCATCACGAGGGCATGCAGGACCGTGTTGCCTTGAGAATCTATCATCTTAGCAAGCGCTCGCTGGGATTCGTTGTCCATGAGGAAGTCTACCACGTCAGGCTGGTTGGTGCAGGCTGCCAGAGACAGGGGCAGCTCACCTGCAGACAGAAATTGATGATATTTTAAAGTTTTATTCCAGCCTTACTTATTTTTCTTTAATCTAATTCAGTGTATTTAAAGTGAAAATGAAACACAAAATGTTTAATGGCTAATTTACACCATGGAGCCCTGCTCTCAAAATCTGACACAGATGCAACTCTTTCTGTTTAACTGGATTAAAAAAATTAAGTGCTTAAAGGCTTTAAAACAGGCTTATCGCAATCTTCTGTCACAACGGAACGCTACATCACTGGGTTGGTTGGTTGGTTACAGTCAATAGACTTACATTAGATTGTGTTATAGTAACAGGACCAATAACTGAAGGGAAAATAAGAACACTAAAACTAAAATCAGTCTAAAGGAGCTATTGTTTTGCCAGCGCAGAGTTCTGACAGGTGGTGAGCAAGTTACCTGGCACAAAAGTCATGCGGAACTAATGTTTAACATCGGAATCACTTTTACGGCGGAACAAAGACATTTTCTGCACCATGAGGTGTTTAACTTGTTGCTTTTTTGAAAAAGCTGGTAACAAATAGCTGTTTTAAATGAAAGTTGTTTGTTTAAAACAAAAACTACCAAAGGAATTATGGTGAATGAGTATATTATCTAAATAAAGTTGCAGTTAGGCTTTTCTGTTATTGTTTTGTTTAGATGGGGCGTGAAAATACTTCTTCCTGCCATGTCGGGAATGACTTTATTGATCCCACAGCAGGGAAATTTACCTCAGCTCACGTACAGATAGCATGAGAAGAACAAAAAACCAAAAACAAATAAAAGACAACATATATATATGTATATATATATATATATATATATATATATATATATATATATATATAT
>VUQR01011362.1:0-16362 GCA_015108515.1 Hemichromis elongatus
AAAAACAGATTTCCAAAAGAACAAGGGAAGCATTTTTGGGGACACAATAAGCCGACGGACCAGCTGCAGGAACCAAAATATGCTAAGAATTGTGCTGGGAGAGACTTAAAAGAAGTCGAGGATCTATCAGTTTTGTGAGGAAAGAAAAGATGAGAGGTAAGTGTATTAGTCTAAAAATCCATCATCAGTATTATATAAATCATGAGCTTGAAAAACGCTTACCTAGCACGTTTTGGTTCCTGCAACTGGTCCGTTGGCTTTTCCTATTTCTGTTTTTATTTTTCCTATTTCCATTGTGTTTTGTGTGCTTTTGCAGCGTTTTTCTTCTTGCTGTTGTTGTCTGTTTGGCCTCTCAGGGCCACCATACATAGATGTTTTCTGTCACTTTCAGTTTAATGCATAATACTTTCAAGAAATATAATTCTTGAAACAGCAGTTTTCTTCAGTCATCTTCACATGTCTTTTTTTCTTCACACAACTGGATGCCAGATAATGATTTCTGGACATGTCCAGGCCTTGGTTTCATGACATAATCATTCCTGGTTTTTACGTAATACTATATTACTTGTCTGCCTCGTTCTTTTAATAGAGAGATTTCTATAGATTTGCTGAATCTTTGGATAATATTATATACTACACACGATAACATTTGCAATTTTATGTTGAGGAAGAATATTCTGAAATTAATGAACCAAACCTCAATTTTTACTGCTCTGAAACGCTGCCTCGCTATACCCCGTAATGTTACTGACCTGCTTTTTATTATGTTTTACTTTTCCAACTTTTTTTTTCCAATCCCAACTTTTTTTAGACACAGCTTTGTGATATTTGCAAATCATTTCATTTAGTTTTTCTTTTGGCATTGTGGTTGTAACACAGCAGTAATGCAACCAAGGCATGCCAGTGCACATGCCTTGTGAGATTTAAAAGTCATCCTTAAGGAACAATCAGGAAAGACTTTCACCTCCACCCAAAACCATTTCAGAATAGATTGCAAGCTCGTTCTTTCCAACCTATTTCCATAAATTTGGGAATGCGTCTGTTTGGGTGAGACAATAAGCTATTAGGAATAAATATGTTTTCAGATGATAGATAACTCCATATACATAAATTATTCAACTTCTTAATGTGCCTAGCGACATAGAGCAAAAAGTAAAGTGGCAGCACTTTAACTGTGTGGCATCAGCCCAGATGCATTGTGTTAAGAGTTTTCAACGGCCTTCTGGGTACTAAATCTAAGACCTCACCTCAACAGTAGGTGTGAAACCATCTCTAGGTAATATTTTTTTCACATTATTGAAATTGAGTTTTGTAGAGCTAAGTCAAATCAAGTGTTCAAATAATATACCCTGAGATTGTTCTATTAGAAATCTTAGGATCTTAATTTTCTGAAATTCCCTTTGTGTCTGTGTCACCTGACAAATCCAAAAACAGCAGAAAAGCCATTACAAATACAGAGGTACATACATTTATCAATAAAGTGCTGTTACAGGTTGGTTCTGTCTTGCGCATGAGCTGCTCATTAGCTGACAGCTAATGATTGCACTTAGTGGCTAATTATGTTTAAAGTCATCAGAGCAACAGGTGCTGAATTTAAATGTTGTTTATGTATGTTTGTTAATAATTTTATGCATGAGGTTAATCATCTGTCTGTGTTCAGTTTTATTTGTGCTTCTCAGTGTGTCTGCTCGCATGTAATCTTGTATCCATGCCTACACACTTGAGCAGGAAGATGTGTCTGTGGGTGCAGATTTGCATTTTTGTGTGCGCGCATCAATGCTAAGAATATGTATGTATGAATAAACAGCTAAGTTGCTGTGATGAGACTTCACACTCCGCTGCACTATGGTGATAAGGCCATTAACTCCCCCTCCCAAAGAGTAAACAAGCACCTGTTACCCTCACACCCTTCAAAATACACAAACACACACCTTCCATTTAGTCCTGAAGCTCAACAAATACCTCCATCGCTGGTAGAAATTATGTATGTTGATGGTATTCTCAGTGACCCAAAAAGAACTCAAGTTATTACCCCTACAACCTTTCTTAAAAAAAGAAAATATCCCATTAGGTCTAGACTTGAAACTCCCAGCTGTATTTAACAATTATCTAAGCATGTAATTGCGTCCTCTGACACTGATTTAATAATACATGTCCTGCAAGAATATAAGGAGTACAAGCTGCACTGATTTTTAAAAAACGTAACTAATAAAAGTACATTTACAAAACCAGAGGTCATAAAGAGGCCTTGTGTGAAGGATGTTTTAGAAATCCATCGTGCTGTTTTGTCTGATATCAGGGATGGCCTGTGAAGGAACAGGAAAACATGTAAGTATATGAGAGTGCAGCAGCTATTATAACTACATCTTCAACAAAGTCAGTTGTTTATAAAAAGTCCATTCCTTTTACAAATTTGTTGGTTTTAAAAAACTTTCATTTCCTTTAATAATTATTTTTCTTTAAGCATTGTTAGCTTTAAAACTAAACTTACTCTTAAATGACTGTATCTAATTCACACCTGGTGGGCAGCCTGGACTCTTTTAGGCAAGCTTTCTAGTGATTTCTTTAAGGAGGTCGTAGCATTCTGTTTCATTCTGTGTAAAGGTGATCCCACGCTACAGAGAGAAAAGACTGACGTATGCCACATTAAACAAGAACTGGACTGAAAATCAGTGGCAATAACAGAGACATGCACGGGACATGGGAGCAAGAAAAAATGAAGATGAACCTTTGCGAGATTTCGCAAATGTTTTGGCCGCATCCTTCGGAGGCCGCCAGTTCGAAGCCGATCGGGAGGTCGAGGCACAATATGCAGGGAGAGCGGTGCTCCGCCCCAGCTCTAGTGGGCCTCGACCCCCCGTCAGCTTTGAGCTGGTGGGTAACAGACTTCTCCGAAAATGTTGGAGCAAAAATATGTGATGTCTTGATAAACCGAGCAGATATTTGAAGTTTACACAGCTACATTCACGCCTGAAAATATCTAAAAATATTATTTTGTGACCCAGAAAGAGTAATAGTAAAACTAAGTAGCTGCCGCTTTGTTGGAAACAAATTGGCTGGGCCGCACTATGAATTCTGGGATAGATTGGGCGACAAGGGATACGCCGACTTGGCCTTCAAATGTGACCTGCAAAGGATGTGGTCTATTTTGCGAGATCTGGCAAAAGTTGTGTTTATTTTTTTTTCTCCCATGTTCCTTTCGGCAATAAGTTTTGGTTAAAAGACTTGCCAAGACTTTGAACCAGGAGGTCAGGAGAGGGCTAGTGTCTGCAGTCATCTGTAAAGTATCATCAGTTTCATGATTTGAGGCAGCGGTGTCAAAGCCCAGACCCCAACATTATTAAAGTGTGTGGGATCATCTTAACAGAAAGTGGAACCAAAGCAATCAAACAACCAACTAAAAGTTTAAATTGCCGTTCAAGAACCCTGGAGAACTATTCGTGAAGATTACAGAGAGAAATGTGTTAAGGAATAAAGGTGGTCATACCAAATATTGACTTTTAGACTTGTACAGTACTACAGTTTTTGTTTTACACCCTGTATTTCCATGTATTTTTGTACAGTTCAATACATTGCTGCATATAATTCCCATTTTCATAGTAAAATATAAGGAAACGAGGGGTGGCTTCATAGTTTTGACAGTACTCTGCTGTTTGTGCAAGAAAACCAGGTGAAAAGTAAACAAGACAAGAAACATTAAAACTGCATTAAAAGCATTCTACTGTTGTGTAGATGGGAACAGAAAAGAAGCTTATCATCAGGGTTGTGCAGGAAATGTATGATGACATTGAGGCAGCCATGAGGTGTGCGATAAGAGTTACAGATGGATATAAGGGGTTGGTAAGAGATTACATCTGTGATTGGCCATGAGCCCCTTCTTTTTGCAGTGGTGATGGACAGGCAGTCGATGGACTATGACGTCCACAGATGACATTGTAATCTATAGAGATAGTAGGTAAAAGGTCATAGAGAGGCTGGAGAGGTGGAGGTATACACTGGAAAAAGAAGAATGTAACTCGATAGTAGCAAGACAGAATACGCAAGGAGACGTACTCATGTTCACATACTGAGGTAAAAAAAATGTTCTTATACACCGAGCTCTGCCAGGACATGTCATTTACTGTTTAGACCATTCTGGTCTGTTTTTGAAATCAACAACATTAGTATTAGGATGCTTTAGTTCATAGGCTGTTTGGTCAAGACACATCTTGGCTTGGTTTAGGAAAAAGATTGTGGTGTGGGGTGGAATCCACAGATAACGAGAACGATCTCACAAATATCATGACCTTTGTGTCAGCATACAGATGCTTAATTATCAGACAAACTGACACTAATTTGTGCCCAAACACTAAGAATGGACTGGATGCACTAGTCAAAACAAAAAAAGACAAATCTTGAACCCTTTATAGCTAACTGCCCTCTTTCTTCCCTCAATTGTTCCCCAACGCCTTGCCTCAAACCATGTGATCCACCAGGTGAGCTATGTTGTCCTAAGTGTGGCAGACACAAAATCAATAAAGGGTTGGATAAGGTTCTAGTGGTTCACATTTAGCAAAAAGATAACCTCAGATAACTCAAAGACATAGCACACATACACACACGTATACACACACACAGATGGTTTTGATAGAGATGGAAGCCGACAGATCACAGTAATTAAAAAAGATAAGAAAGTAGCCATTCTAATGCAGGCACCCACACACATACAAAGATGGACTCCGAAGCATCAGAGAGAATACAGCTAGAAAGCCCCAAAAACAGGTGGAGGGCAAGAGGTGACACGATGAAATGATTGTTTCAGACATTTTGAAATTACCTTTGTAACTTTTATAGTGTTCACAACATCCCATAGAAATAAAACATTTACAGGATATAGTTACAGTGGTTTTGGAGGCGTACAGGATATGTATTGGAGCCAGTAAGAGTTGCAAGGTCGGGTCAATCTAATTGGCTTTCTGAAATACAAAGATGTCAATGTGCTGCAAGAGTAAACACTATTGTTTTGTCCAAGTTCAAAGTCCACATTTCTTCCACCAAATCCATTGTTCCATGTGCATTTACTGACAAATATCCCAAACAGTGCAATAGGTTAGCATTATCAAGGCAGGATTGAAAAAAAAAAGAAAATTAATATACAAAGACCGTCCTGATAAAGTTGTAGCCTTTTTTATTGTTGTACCTCTCTTAGTTTTTCTTAAGTTTTCCTCATTCTCATATGTATCGAATACACGAGCAATACAGCATAGCCCTTTTTTGGTACCAATAACATTTTTAGATACATGTCTATTGGATGGAAGGGATAAATCTACAGTACTATCTATAATATCTGACAGTACACCAAGTTACATATTATACATTATACTGGAGTTGGCTATATTTTGACTTGTACTTTAATAATTTAAAAGGTCATGCTCTGTATATAGTTATGGGAATGCATCAATAAAAACTTGTGCAAAAAAGATCAGAAAATTATAAATTGTTGAGTAACAGAAGCAAGTTTTCCATTTTGGAGAAGCTTATGGATTGTTTCTCCTTTTTTAATATATATTATAAACTCTTTGTCCCATATAGCAAATTTCTGTTGATTTGTAGCACAAAACAGAAACAATATGTTGATTTTTGGGGGGAATTCAAACAAAGAAATAATTTTGAGCTTTATGCTTTAAGTTTTCATGGGCTGAATATCTAGGCACAGTTGACCTCCAGGTAACAGTGGGTGGCTTGAAAAATAGTGTAAAGAAGTCAATTTGGCAGTGGTGGGATTTGAACCCACACCTCTACAGAGACTGGAGCCTAAATCCAGCGCCTTAGACCACTCGGCCACACTATCTGATGTGCTCGCGTGTGGCTATGAGACTGATAGTTTACAGTGTGATGCCCAAACCTCACTGATTTTGAAACAAGGTTTTTCAAAAATTAAAAAATGAAATATGTTATTGGAAAAACTGCTAAAATTGAGAAAAGCAAAAATAATATTCATGAAACTATATGCATCATAAAACAGACAAAAAAAATATACACAATGTGAATCTTTTTCTTAGGTACGTTTGTTCAGCTGCCTGTTAATGCATCTATCTAATCAGTGAAACACATCAGCTCAATGCATTTAGGCTTGTAGACATGGACAACATCGCCCGATGAGCTTCAAACAAGCATCAGGAAGAAAGGTAAAGGAAAGTGGCATATTTGTTAGTCTGCTGATATACTGTGATTTTCCCACACAACCCCTCATGGGTTTACAAAGAATACTCTGAAAAAGAGAAAATGTACACTGAGCTGCAGTTTCATGGATGAAAATACCTTGTTGATGTCAGAGGTCAGAGGAGAATGGAAAGACTACCTTGAGCTAATAGGGAGGCATCAGTAACTCATTTAATCAATTAATTAGTACGCAGAACAGCGTCTCTGAAAGCAGTTGGATTACAGCAACAAGAAAACACACTGGAGGCCTTGAGTCCAGGAAACTGAGGCTAGATTTCACACAGGAAAGTGAGTGATCTAGAGTCGTGACTGACAAAAGGACTGTTATGATCCAAGTGCGAAGTAACAAAGTAACACAGTAACAAATATCTTTAGTAGTGAAGTATGTGTAGAAACAATGAGAATGTTTAAAGTGGTTGAGGAATTTCAAACATTTAACACACACAGGCCTAAACAGACATTCGTGGTCAAAGTGACACATTTTGTTAGCAAAAGGCTCTAACTGCACCAAAACATTTAAAATAAAAGTCAGACAACAAAGTCCAAAATACAGCAGTCAGTATGAATCAGTGCGCCACTGCTTGTCAGTGTAGACTATTACATAGTCTTCATGCCAGTCCAATTTATTATCTTTCTACGTAGGCTGTGTCAAAATCGCCTTCATGTAATGATTTGGATCCAGAATCAAACATGCTTAAACTGTGGCTGAAAATGTAAATACTGTAAATACTGCAGAGAATACATGTAAACCAGAATAAAATCTATTACAGGATAAGAAATAGCCACTACTGATACTCAGTCTCTTCTGTCTTGTCGATGGGGGCACATGGCTTCATCCACATCACATTCAATATCGTCTCTTACAATGCAACCCTTGACATTCCTCTGCACTAGGGGTGGAGCCGAACCCGAACGCAGTATTCAGAAAAGCACAAATAATGTGTTTAGAACAAGAAAAACAAATACAGATCGGGAGATTATTCAATGACGCTGCATTATTGACGTCTGCGGTCGGGTGCTCTCATCTTTGCTCTGTTTTTGTAGCTATGTTAGCTCGGTCATTTAGACAATAGGCTGCTGACAGAGTAACATTAAAGTTCGGTTTAAAAGGTAAAACAATGCTTGTGTAGTTGTGTCGAATTGTATGCACTTGTAGGATTTATATGATACATTTAAGTTACTCTGTCTTTGCAGACAGGAGGATATACGCTATAGGCTAGGTAACCTTAGCAGAGCTTCCCGTTGTCCAGTCACTCATTAGCTTAGCTGAAACTCCCCACATGGATTTGGGCAACCTAATAGAAAAGAGGACGGGTGGTGGTGGGTGTTAATAATGTTCACAGTGGTGTTTTATTAGTTTTTGGTTTTAAACGTTGTTGTTATGACATGCTGTTGTTTTTTTTTTTTTCAAAGATGTTCCTTGTTACATGTTTATTACTGGATTTATGGAAAAACACCAACTAATATTACATATCTATAACTATTATTATGCATATAATTAAAGAATACTTACACTATAACATTAATTAGAAGTGTAACACAAAAAACTGGATTTTTACTCCTGTTTTGAATTTTACTTGAACACAAATACAAATACTTTCCCCCCTTAACAAATACAGATACAGATACAAATACCGGCTGTTTTGCACGTCTCTACTCTGCACCTACTTGTTGAGCAGCAGCAGTTATTGCATTCAACAAAGGCATCTGCTCATACTGATGTTGATCATTAAACCTTTTACTTCCAAGCTTTGAAGAGCTCCTCTATGAGATTCAAAAATGAGGAACATGCTTGGAGGAACTGCATCATCATTTGAGTGTGTACTGCCAACCACTTATTGACAAGGCCAGAGTGGTTGAATGCAACATTATCCACATAATGATGAATCGTCTCAACCGCCTTCTCTCCTCAGGTGGGATCAGCCTCTCATGAAGTGCAGTTAGGAATGTTATGAGGGGTCTCATGCTGTATGGGCCATGGTTATGTTGGTGCCCCTCTGTCCTGAAACTGTGAAAGTAGCCCTGTACCTAATGAGGTTCCTTCCCGTCTCCTCACTTTACAGAGATTGAAACTGGCTTCATCAACATAAATGAATACATGATGTGCCCCCTCAGTATCAACCTCCATTATTCTCTAAGTAAAAAAAGCTAAATTACAATAAAAAGTGACTCCAGTTGACTCTACTGCATGATATGACAAGGCATTACAGCACAGTGATGTTTCCCTACCTGCACATATTGGCATCTGACCTCCTTCACAACATCACAGTTCCTTTGAATGAGAGCTATGTAGAGCTACTTCATGGCCATATGGTTGTTTCTTATAACGTGCTCAGTGGTGGTCAAACTCATGCGTTGATGTTCCTAAATGTGCCCTGATCTGTGATGACTGCTGCTCTGATTTCAAACAGCCTTGTGGCATCGTTGGGCCCAACCATGTTCCCAGCCTCTGTCTCCTGCTCAGCACTGACTATGTTCCCTCTACCACCAGAGAAGGACAGCCTTTGGATTCTATAAAGAATACATGTAATGGGAATGAGGAAACAGTTACACAGAGTACATCACTGAAGATATTTCTGTATATACTGCACACAACCCGTTCTCCTGTCAAAACATTAAACAATGGATGGAGCAGTGTTTCTGTTTAGAACGGGTTATACTCCTTGTCCAGCCTCTTTAAGTGAAAGGCCACGATTGATAACCTGATCAATAAAAATTGGCTGAATGTCTTCTAAAACTTGAGCTCTCCCAACTCTACCGCCAGCTCATGCACGGATTACTTGTTTTGCAAAAGAGTGGGGAAATGAGCCAATCCAATGAGAACGAGTTAACACAGTTTTCATAATTACTTTCTCAGCAGAGCAGAAGACATATTGCAAATGAGTGGATCCCGGTTTCTTTAGGCAGGTCAAAGCAATCAAGAAAAAATGCAGTTCTTAAATCACACTTCCCCTCCCACTTCAGCCTTTCTCATCGTTTTCATACAGTGAGAAAGGCCAATGTGATGACACATTCCACAGTAAGACGTTATGCTGACAGTAAGGTCACACTAGTATATGTTTGTGTGTAATTAGCAGTGCTATGACATCCAGCTGTGATAAGTGGGATTTATGATTTGGCCCAGGTGGCGCGTTCACTGTCCGCTCCAGTGTGGGACTCCCGCTACACAAAACTGACAACATGTGTTTATACTAGAATTCAAATCAAAGCGCCGTTTCACTTCTACCTCTGTGTGCGACTGGCCTGGATAACGTTTTTAACGATTTAATTGAAAACACTAATGGAATATCAAAGCAAGTGAGAGATATTCAGTTCGGACAACTTGCTTTGATGAGTTGTAAGATTCAGATGAGAAGTGCATCAATACAAGAACAAAATATCTTTAGGTGTGAAGTATGTAACAACAAGAGCAGTGTTGTCAAACACAATGAAAACTGATGGTGTGAGTGAGGAAATGCGTTCCTGATTTAGAGTTACATTGAGAGGTGAGAATGACGTTCCTGATGTGACAATGGCAACAACGCAATTGAGAAAAACTGTAGTGCCCTACTGCAGTTTAACATATGACCAAATAGAAATAACTAGAAAAAAAACACTTCTTTTATTGGCAAAAGACTGCTTTGAGTGTAGGCAGAGGCAGAGGAGAAGGCGTTGCAGGCCCGCTATTTTCATTTTAAAGAACAGAGGTAGGAGGGGAGTCGGTCTTTCACAGAGACATCCTAAATCCAGTACCTGAAAGTTCCCAGCCTCTTCGAACTGCTGCTTCACCACTGTGGATATATCTGTTGCTATTCAATCCTTCGTGAAATATACACAAACTTCTTTGTTCTCTTCCACTGCTCAGCTGGGGGCTCGTTAGGGTCTCCGACAGGCGTCGGGCTGCAGTTTGATTAGGCTGTATTTGTTTTATATCACTTTTCTCTTCACTTATTTTGGACTCAGGCCATTTGTGTCTGTTCAGTGAGGCTTCGTTCTCTCTTTGACTGCTTGTACCAGAAGGGGCTTTCTTTCTTAAACAGCTCTTTCTGTTTGATGTTGTTGCTTCTATTCCACCTCAGGTTTTCATTCCTTACATTCTTCTGACTTATCTTTCTACAGATCATCAGAATTAAAATTTAAAACCGTTTTTTTCCCCACAAGTGAGCGTTTCAGCCAAAACCCTGCTTTATAGTGGAGCTTTACACATCTTCCCCTGTGAGAGTTGCTCAATACAACCCCAGTTTTCTGTTGTTGACCTGTGAGCTGCTCGAGAGGGGTTGCCAAAAAGAAAGTCAGGCTCTTTGCTCAAGGGATTGTCGGCGGTTCTCATTGATGTAGTGTTACTCATTCACTTTTAACACCCACATTCTCCCCATCCCATGAAGCACGGGAGCCTGAATGCAGCGGGGAGAATATGACTGACTCACTCCCAGTCGAAATCGCTTGTTTAAAATGTGTGGGTGAACGGGCTTAGATGGAAATAAAAGATGACACAACCGATACGGCCACAAGGCGAGCGAAATGCAGGGGACAAAGAGAAGAGAGGAGAGTAAAGAGGCAGCACGAAGTGAAGCAAGGTCAAGAGACAGGGGACAAGATGAGAAGATGGAGGAGGTGAGGTGAGACGAAAAGAGAAAGGAGTTTAAAAGGGGGCAGAAGATTTGGTCACTGAAGGCGAGAAAAAGTGGGCACAAGTTGAAAAAGAAACTTTGATGAGTATTAGTTGAAAGCAGAGGCTTGTATAAAGGAGAACGAAGCAGTTTGTGTGATTTCCTTCTGAGAAATTAAACCGTTTTACTTGCGTCGTGTACTATCCTGACTTAACAACCAGACTCTTTTGGTCACATTCACATGTTTGGAGTTGACGCACAGCTCAGACTTTAAGTTGTGTGCTTTCAGATGACATTTTCATTTTAATTGACTGCTTAATCTTTAAAGCAATAGCTTGTAGGACTAGAGAGATTGTGGATTATAAAAGAAGACTGTGTGTGTGTAATGTGTGTAACGTATTAGTCATATTGCACTTATAGATAGATAGATACGACTGCAGACTGCTTCTATAAACAATTATGGGTGAGTGATTCACTAGAGTTGTGGAGACGTGTCCTCTGCCGTGACCAATCACGCCTCTCCGTCTGGCAATCTGATGGACGAGTCTGGGTTTGGCGGATGCAAGGAGAGCAATACTGACTGCACTGTGCCAAGTTTGTTAGAGGTTGGATTATGGGGTAGGGTTCCAGTGAAAGGAGCTCTTAGCACCAACCTTCTCAATGCTCACTGCAGCTTTGTGCTTCTCCACTGTAATCATACCCCGTTAACCATCAGACAGAGAAGCAGCAGGGCTTCTTAATGACTATTCTGGGTTGTTGACATGAAAAAAAAAGCTAATTTACATCTTATAATTGTGCAAAGTCCTCTGGTCTGATTTTTTAATGAGTGGCACACTACAGTATGGTGTCTATAGAGCTCGCTATCACAATGCGTTCTCTGTATTCATATCTTTTTTGTGCAAAACAGAAACAAATGCCAAGAAGTATCTATGAGAGAAAAATGCCAGGAAACACTGAAAAAAGACTTGTGACAGGATAAGCAGCAGGATACGATACAAGCAGAAGTCAAATAACAAGACAAAGGAGTGATGTGGGGAGGGCTCGGTCCACATGAACACAGAGAATGGATACTTTAATGAACAGCTACACATGTTAAAATGATGAATGGTTACAAGACTATAAGCATACATGTCCGACTCTGTGATTAATACACATATTTTTTACATCTCTTGCCCTGCAAATACACTTTCTATATAGTATTATTTCATATTTCACACTGTAGTTAAACCATTTGTGCCATTTTCAATTGTGCATTTCTGCAAATAATTTTATATTTCATTTAATTTTTCTTGGTATCCAACTTTGTACTATTATAATATTCTTATGTGTTTGGTCTGGTTGCACTAAACTGTATTATGAATCTTAAAATAAGTTATTGAGACGTGGTTTTCTATCAATTATTATATGACGTGTTTCACTAGAACAACTCATGTTCATGTTGGAGTCTCTCACAATACATGTGTGTCTCTCTTAGATGTGGTGATGATTACACTGTGACAGTGACGATCAAACTGTGGCATTTCATAAGCTGGTTTGCCT
Organism: Hemichromis elongatus; assembly: GCA_015108515.1. Classification (NCBI taxonomy): domain Eukaryota; kingdom Metazoa; phylum Chordata; class Actinopteri; order Cichliformes; family Cichlidae; genus Hemichromis; species Hemichromis elongatus. The sequence continues at coordinate 12,330 of VUQR01011362.1, forward strand.
TAAACTAAAGCATAAATATCTTCTTTGCATTCGTTAGGTTGTAGCCTGTAACCATGTAACAGTTAGATGTCTGTCTGAAGTGTAATGATAGCGCTCAGTCAGATCACACAGTTGTATTTTTAAATTGTGTCTTTTTCAAAAAACAGAGGTTTCTTTTATTCCTGCAATGCAAATATGTAGTTACAGCCAAGTTAACTGCTGTCTTTGAGGTGTGTCACATAGCGACAGCTACACAGTTAAATGTGTTATAATTATAACTTGCAAGTATGCCAATGCCATGATCACATGCACATATGTTGTTTAAGGTGCTTTTGTTCCCTCTTTCAACCCCCCTCCCCCCCAAAAAAAAAATCCTTAGTCTGGTCATATGATTGGGCGTGTCATTTTACAAAACAGCAGCTTACCATTGTGATGATTTTCTGATGTCAACAATTGAACTTTCAGTCCTAAAAGCAACATCTGTCTCAGAATATTCAATTATTAACTTGGACTTGCATGAACAGCAGTTCCCTAATGCATTGCACTGGTGATGCTACGATCCTGAGCTCTAAAAATCATGAGTTATTGGTACAATAAAAAACCAAAAAGAGTCCTTGGAGAGTGATTAGAGCCGTCTTTTTTGCAGCTGTTTGAAGAACCAGTTTGGGAATCATCAACTGTAGTGCATCAGATCCCAGTTTTCCAAAAGCCTAGTTTGTGTCGTGAAATGAAAGACATGTGCTAGTAGTCTCCACACTGTCTCGATGACACTGTTTTATTGAGTCATAGCGTTCACCTGGCCTTCATCAGGCCCAAATAATATTAAAATAATCCCTCACACACAATCACACATTTCATCCAGCAGGTAGAATTCAATCATCCAATTAGATACTAGCTTAAAATCCAGTGCTTTATAGAGGTCTTTATCAGCAATTGGAGGAGATAATAGCTGTAGAAACAGAAACTGAGCTCAGTCACCATGAAGGGCAGAGAACAGACAATGAAGGAACAGTGAAGAAGAACAGTGAAAATGAGCAAATATAAGAAGTGAGATGATGCGAGAAGGTAAGATTGGGAGGAGAGAAGAAGCGCTTAAACGGGCACCTTTAACCAGCACATTTAAGCTAAACCAAGCAGCTTATTGTGTCTTAGCAAAAAAAACACAGTTCAAGAAAAATCAAAGGGGGCATTCACATCTGAAAGCCACACATTAGGTTAGACCAAACCAACCTGCTCATCTTTCCTACTAACTTATGCTGAACTTCAGAGACTATTTCTGTGTGAAATGAGGCCGAGATTTGTGTTGTTAAACTATTTTTTGTCTTGTCTGTTGGTTTTACCTTTTCACTATAATGCTGATTTATCAAAACCAATAAACAAACAATTAGGTCTTGAATTAATTACTGAGTAAACACATTTTTTTTATTATTTAGAATTTAACTAAAAACAAAAATATACATTTTTTTTTAAATAGGGAACATAAAATAAAACATAACCTGTATAAACAAGAACAATGAAAAAGCAACAGGTGAACCTACTAGTTAACATAAGAATTAAAAAATATTAGATACAGGATTACGAAAGTTCATACTAATTTGGGACGCCTAACAAAATATAATGTTTCCATTTGTCCCAAATCTCAACACATTTTTCCCATTGTAAACATCCCATAGACAGGATAAAACACATTTTAAAGATTATTCCAATTTCTGCCTATCTGACTATTTATTACACCAGTAATATAATCACCAGCACATCTGTGGATCAGTGGGTAAGGTTATGGGTAACACAGTGGACCGCTATTTAAAGTCTTTGAAGGAAAAGAAGAAATGCAGAACTATTCCAAGAGTGTTAAAATCGAAGACAACTGAAATGACCCAGACAGCCTAACAGAGTGATGAGACTCATGAATATCTGAATAAGCCCAGTGTAACCTAAAGTGATAACAGTGTGATTCATAGTGACCAAAAAACCAAAACCATGCAATAGAAACTTCTTAATGACCTAAAGGAGACTCAAAATATCCACAAACATTTGTGAAATTCTCCAAAGTGACTTGAAATTATCACAAAGATGAACCACCACAATGTGATTCTGAATAACTCCAACAGCCTTACAATAATAATGAAGACCATGAAAAAGCTCCAAATGACCAATACTTACACAAAAGCACGCACAAGTGAGACTCCATGACTGCTCCAGCAGGCTTGATTCAAGAAAAAACACACTAGAGCCTCAAAATAAAGACACCTCAAAGAGACTGAACATCACCACAAGACCCAAAATGGAAGGAAAAGGAGGAAACAACCAGCCTTTCATCATTGTAAATCATTTCTGTGTAAGCAGTGGAAATGTAGTATAGGCTAACCCACTTTCAGAAAGTCATTTGAACAGTCTTTGTACCAGAGAACAAAGATATTATTAGTAAAACCAACACGTTTGAGCAAAGTTTTCTTCTCTGTACTGTCAGTACTAGCACTACTACTCCCACAGAGCACAGAGAGTCAGAAGAAGAGAACAGAGGAGAGACACACAGATGAACTGAGATAAAACACCTGATGCTCACATGTTGCCACTGTGATACTGCAGAACAACCCAGTGCAGAGAGGGCTGATGAACTGGAGAAACAAGTCAGGTGCAGGGAGAGGCTGAGGCAGAGAGAGGTGAGAGCAAAGGGAAAGTATGAGTATTAAAGATAAAAAAGAGCAGAGCAGGAGAGGCCATACTTGTGGCAAAGCATTTTCTTTCCTTTTATATATACACATATATAAAAACCTAACCCTATCCTGGAAGACTGACCTGTTTATAAACATGATTTACAAATATATTTATGCCTAAATGTTTGTGCTTATGAGGGGTTTTTAATGTAAATTCATTTTGAAGTCAACAAATTAAAGTGTGTCTTTCGGACATAAACTCAGCAAATGATACATCATCTTCAAAGAAAGAAAATCAAAGTTTTATTTGTTCAAAAAAATTTAACATTAAGGAAAATCTGACTAATTTAACCCAAAATGCTAAATGAGTTGGGTTATGTATGCTGTGCACAACACAGTCCAGCTTGATCACTGGATCACACTGGATCAGTCCTGTGGGACTTTAACATGTGAGACACCAGCATCTTGAAAAAAGACTTAGGAATGAAATGTGGGTGCTGATGTCACACAGTGGAGATTTGTGTTTTTATGTTTTGTGTTGGGTTGAATAATACTGTGTATGTGGATATAGAGGAGTGATGTTTATATTGCATGATTTTATCTTGATATTTATATTGTATGTTTTAGTGTTGTTGCACAGTATTATTTAAATCCACTGTGGACTAGGTGGACAATAACAGACACCTGTGGAGGAGGGGGCGTGCCCCTGAGGCGACCTATCAGCTGCCAAAGGGACCTGTTAAAGGAGATTGTGAGGACAAACAGGAAAGGAGGAGACGCCGCACGGAAGTGAGCAGGACGTGGCGAAGGATCGGCTGCCTGGCACAAAACAGTTGGCCAACGGAACGCGGCGATCCCGTCCCAACGGCAGGAAGTAGTGACGGTGAGAAGCGATGCGCGAAATCAACAGCAGGGCAGGGGGTGTTCTCCTGCCTGCAACTGGCGGGGCCATGAGGGAGGCCACGTTGACTGTGATTGAGGGCGCAGGTGTGGAGTACTGCGCGGTGGCGTACCTGGAGGAGGGGACAGGCCCGCGGCAGGAGTTTTCCGTTGGTCTTCCGCTGGTCTTCCGGTTGGCGTGTAATCTGCCTTGGAAGAGGAACTCTTCTCCTTTTGGACAGATAAGGAACATTGGCCTGAGCAAGGCGGGACTGTTGGATTTTGGGACTGGGAGGAGAATTTTTATCTATAGGGGATAGTGTTGTGTGTGTTTATGTCTTTCTGCCGGCAGGGTTTTTAGCATTGTGTACACATTTTTTTATTGTATGGGGTTTGTTTTAAATCTGTGTTTTAACTCCGGTCTTGGTTTTATTTTTTATGTAAATAAATCGTGTGGGTACGGCCAATTCAGTCTCTGTGTTCTGCGCTCTGATCCACTCACTCCCCTATTTTCTGTA
>VUQR01011363.1:0-45314 GCA_015108515.1 Hemichromis elongatus
TATCTTAAAGTAAAGGTATGACGATAACGTTTTTTTAAGTTATTTTTTTCTATGCTAGTTTGTATATGTAAAGAATGCTGATATGAAATTTTAAACAAAACACGTTAACTGTTGCCAGTGAAATGGTGAATAAGCTACCCTGTAGGGTTCATATGTTTGTAAATCTGACTGTGATGACGTCAGTGCCTCACCAGCCATGAACCTCACCGCACGTCACTGATTTAAAGGATATATACCTTTACTAAGTGAAAATACTTTCATTTATGCTTTGTGGGGGGAAAAAGCATAAATTAAACTAATAATGACCACACGTAGCCCTCTAAATAAATTATACGGTTTTATGTATAAGGCAATGGGAGCATGAATAAGGTTACAGTTTAACATGACAGATTTTTTCAATAGTCAGCTTGGCCTGTTTTAGCATTTACCACTGACTGATTATTCTAATGAGTTATGTTACATCTTTTGCAACATATGCAGTCACTTCCTGAGTGTGAACTGAAACATAAATACCTTTTCTCCTCTAACTGACAATAATGTCACGAGTGGGCTGGTCAGGAATCCACTGTATTTGTTCCTCTTACTATCAGATCCCCCTGAAGTGTCAGCAGGGTCAGAGGGAAAATGTGATGGTTCATTGTGGTCAATACAGGTGTAAAATAGGAGGAAATTGAAGCTTCAGTCACTGTATGTCTAAACACTGTTACTTAAATGACCCTGCCTGTTGAGGCCAGTAATGAAAGTAAGCTGACCATGTAGAAAGTTTATCCTCAATGAGCAATGACTGTGTCAGAATGATGATGAATGTCACTAATAATGACTCGAATGTCTTATTTAAATTGACATAGTGTAGAAAAGGATATTACGGTATAGATGGGTGTCAGTGCTGTTTACAGGTGATAATCGGAATTGGTCAGACCACATGTATGTCTCATCCCCAGGGATGATTCATTTGACCCCTTAGAAGAAGAGGGAGTCAAAGGGGTTAAAGATGGGCGGGGAAAAATAAAGAAGAAAATGATGTGTGCTGGGGGATCTGTCCATATATTTAGAGGAAGAAAGAGGGAGCAGATGATCTATTCAGTAAAACACCTGGTGTGTGCCACAAGCTGATTTTAGCACCAAATCCACTAAAGGAAAAGAGCATTTTGAAGTGACCCCTGCAAGTACACTGAGGGAAACTTGGACCGATAAAGCTTTGAAAGCTAATACTAAGGTAAGGACAAATGATTACATTTCTGCCTAGTTTTAGTAGCTTATCTACAACAAAGGTTACCTGAATAGTCCTATCTCTGAGTTTATTCGGTTCAAGAGCTGATACTTTCAATATTCACTTTGACTCAAAGTTCAGAATTTATTACCTCCTTCACGTCACCCAGTGGACCGCAGTTGGAGTCTTTGCCAGGCCCATTCTGGGCCAAATCTTAAAAGTCACATTATTGCAGCTAACAACACTTTTCTTTTGAGCTTTCATTGCAGGAAAATCTAAATGTAGAATGTGTTCTTCAAATATGTCTCAAACTAGCTCTGTGTCCGTGTTATCAATCTCCATGCTTCTAGGTGGGAATATCATGTGTGTGTCTCGACTAGCTTTGCTCTTGGGCCTGCTTCTCTGTGTGGGGGCTCAGCTGTCCTTTGCCCAGCACTGGTCCCATGGTTGGTATCCTGGAGGAAAAAGGGAGCTGGACTCCTTTGGCACATCAGAGGTTTGGAAAAGTGTTTGTTTAAATAAGTTAACTGATCACTGAGCAGTTTCTGTTGAGAACGAAGATACCCTTTATCATTTAACCTCACTTTGGTTTGCTTCCTAGATTTCAGAGGAGATTAAGCTGTGTGAAGCAGGGGAATGCAGCTACCTGAGACCCCAGAGGAGGAGTATCCTGAGAAACATTTTTGTATGTGAGAAAACCAGAAATGAACAGTACCATGTTTAATGATACTTGAATCATAATTTCTTGCCATTTATGATCATATGTGTATACAGTAACTCATATTTTGTGTGTAGAACAAAGTAGTCTAAACTCTGTGGTGACAAACACATGTGGGGCCTGTACTGATTTTTGTGTATTAGTCTAATCCCATACTAAAATCTTTCCACAGCTGGATGCCTTAGCCAGAGAGCTTCAGAAGAGAAAGTGACATCTCTGGCTTTTCTATAGTGAAACTCTTCCTTTGTATTACTGCCTGTATTTTGTGATCATCTGGCCTTGCTGTTTGTAATGTTTGTCAGTAAATTTGTCTTGTTTTTTTCGATGTGGAAATGATAATGTCCCAGAATAAAATATCTATTTTGATATTAACTTTTTTTTTTCCTTTATTTTTGGTGCAGCTAATTTTATGAATATAAAACATAGAGAGAACAGACTGACTTCTTAGATGTTAAAAAAGTAGAAAATCCATTAATATGAATCAGTACCATTTACATACTATGTATGCAGGTGATGCTGCGCATGCCGTGGTTTTCGATATTTTGACAGAAGAAGTAAACAATTAAAACATAACAGAGACAGATTTTCCTATTTCCGTGTAAGATTATTCGTTACAGTACTTTCATGAAAAGAAGTCTTTCAAATACACAAGATGAAAAAAGACGGAGGTTGTAAATTACTTCAACTTTAGCTTTCCTGTACCAGGACTACAATACAACTGCGCATGTACGTTCAGTTAAGGGAAAAAAAAGATGGAGGACACAAGTGGCTGTACTTCGCTAACTGCGGAGTCAGACGCTCAAAATAACATTGCAAGTATCCCTAACGCGGCTTCTGTCACAGATGCTGACAAAGTAATAAACAATAAAATAGATAGTACCCAGGTTGAAGGTGAGTTGTCTTCAGAATGTGAAAATTCAGCCGTGTGGCACTCTACCTGCTGCGCCTTTGTTAGCTTTTCAGCTGTGTGGCTAGCCAGCTCATTAATCCAGTGAGCTGGTTAGCCGCTTAGCTAAATTTGCTAACGTCGGCTGCCTAACGTTAATCTGCTTTAACGTGAGGGGCTTTCAGAATTTTATAAAGGTCTCTACGAGCAGGATAGTGAAAGCTATCGCCCCCAAAATCTCCCATTTACCCTTGGCCCAGTTTTGATGACTAAACCATGAACAGTTAAGGTACTTTTCCTTATGTCGTTGCCCTCAGAGCTAGGACCAGCAAGTTAGAACCCCACACGAAACAGCTTATTGTCCCTTTAAATTATCCATATACCGGTGGTTAATGCTAACCGATTGGGCGACTAACCGGTTTTAGTAGCAGAAGCCACAATCTATTATATGTATGACAGAATTTTATCCTACATGGGAAAGTCAGTCTAATGGTAAACTTAGTCTAAAATGTCGCCATTAAAAAACAAACAAACCAATATTTAGGACTGCAAACCTTATCACCTGAAGCATCATTGAGGCAGATACTAATAGTTGATTTTTTTGTGCCGGTTTAACTCATTAGTAAACTAAAACAATGTTCTCGAGGTGAAAGGATAATAAATGGAAACGGAAAATCATTTGGTAAGTACAATATTTGAAATATAACAGTGGACACAAACTCTTCAGGAGCATCAGAGTGAGTACAGATAAAGTACTTTTTTCAGCCTTTTTATTTCTTGCAGTGCTATACATCATTTAAACACCTAGTGTTTAATTTTCTTAAGGTCCGTCATAGGTGCCTCACAGCACTTCATGAAGGATGGCAGTGTTGGTACGCAGAACTTTAAAAGTAAACCCTCATCACCTTTGATTGCCTTATTTTCTTTTTCATAGTCATTTTTAATATTTATAAGTATATCAGATTGTCCTGTAATTTCAATTAGGAACATTTTTCATGATACGCACCTCTGCAAGGGCATGTGTTTACATTTGAGACAAACATATTTTAAATAAGTTCTTCTTGTATTAAAAAAAATAGCCTACAACATCCTGAACATTGCCTGAACGTTATTATTTACTGGTATCAGGACTGTACTCATTGATTTCATATTGATAAAGATCCTACCTCTGTGTTGCAAAATGCCCTTCAAAGTTTTGAAAATATGGCCAATACAAGTCTTTGGCTGAACAGCAAGATTGACACCATGCTCATTCAGTGTGGTTTCATGTTGTTCCTGGGCTACACTATCAAAATATCGGAGCAGGTAACAAGTTATTTAAGTTAAGTTATACTTAATATTAGATCTACCTGTGTGATTGTCATCACTAAACGGTTCTTTAAAAGTTAACCACTAAACATATATTGCAACAAAAGGTTCATTTATCATCTGTTTTTTTTTTATTTATTTCGGAATAATTTAAAGTTTATATATTTTTTTTCAATTAAGGGCATTTTAGTTGTCACATTATTTTTTCATTTTTTTCACAACTACTTACAGTTAATTGGAATTTAATGCACCACCAGTGAATCTACTATTGCATCTTGCCCAGAATATGCAGAATGGAAGAAATCAGGAAGCATTTTGTTACGGGCTAGCAATAAATATGTAGTATTTGTCAAGATTTATGTTGCTTTAGGGAGTGTGTGTTGACTGGAAAAAGTTTTAGAAAAAAAAAGTAAAAGCATATCTTAGTTTTCCCTCATTAATGATAAATAAACTTTTCCATAAGGGGAATGTTTTCATAGAAATATGGATTTATGTTGTATTTAACCAATCACCACTCCCCCAGTTGTGTGGGCCTTTGTAGAATTAGGAGTTCATATTAAATGTTGGATGAGATTTGCCATACTAAGGCAAAAGAAATTCTACAAATTAACAAATTACAAAGCGAATTAGTTTGTTTTGAAAAAGAACCATAAGATAGGTTAATACATGATCTTATAAAAGTTGCATTAAAATGAGATATTCTTAAAAATTCTCCTCTTTTTACTGGGTGCTGAGAAAATGGAAGTTGTATTGGACAAACCTTTCTCTCATGTGAATTTAATCATTTAATAGCATTTCTTTTGTGATTTGTGCTGTTTAAATAAGCTTCCATGTATTCTGCCACACAGGAAACAAAGCTGAAGAGGAGCTACTGAAGTGTCTCCTTACAGACAGTTACTGCCATGTGTGTGAGGCTGTGCTGCTGTTTAAGTCACAGCGGCTGTCCCACTATGAGGTGTGTTTTACCCTCTAGGCACGAGTCATAGCACCGTAGTATAACATTAATTAGACCTGCCATAAGTAAAATGTTTTCTAATAATGTCTCATATGTCGTCCAACTGCAGGGAAAGAAACACGCTCAGAAACTCAAGCTCTACCTGCAGACCAAAAAAACCGAAAAGTCCACAGGCGCCCAGGTTAGTGGCCAATAAGGTATTTATTTTTTTTGAATGAGGAAAACTTCATGTAAGCATCTGATAGTGAAGAATATCAGGGGTATATAATATTAGTGCTTAAATAATATCCTTCTCAAAAGAATATCAGGGGTATATGAACACAATCTTGTATTTAATAGTTTTTGTTTGCTTTTGCAGGGGACCATGAGTAATGATAAAGATCGTTTCTGTGAGCTGTGCAACATGGTATTTAGCTCTCCTGTGGTGGCAAGATCACACTATGAGGGCAAAGTCCATACAAAAAATCTTCGTAAACAAGGTCTTCATCTATCAGGCAGGTTTGGGCTCTGTGATGCATAAAGCGTTTTCTTGATCTAGATTTTGACATTTATACACAGTGAGTATGATATGTTGACATTATGATTTCACTGTCAGTTCTGTTGAATTTGATCATGTGTCATTTCGTTTATAGAGAATTCTACAGAAGTGCATACTCAATCAGGTCTCCAACAGGATCCTAATAGGTCTCAGCAAAAACCATCCTCAGAGGGTGTTGTGGAGCATGTTTTGGATCCAGCAGTCACCAGTGCTACATGTAGCACAGAGGTTGATTTGGAGGATCCCAACAAGTACTGTGCCCTGTGTACTGCCTCCTTCACCAATCCCCATGTAGCCTTGCAGCACTACAGTGGACGCAAACACCAGAGAAATCAGGCCAGACAGGAGATGCTCAAACAGCTAGGACACAATGTAGAAGAAGGTAATGTTTTGCCTTTGAGCAAACAGGGTAAAAGAGAGAACGTTAAATCCTTCAGGAATTAAATAAAGATCACCACAGCAGCATGAAACCAGGACAGAAACATAAACAAGAAAGCGAGAAAAGAAACAGGAAGTTCTGAGGAAAAGTGAAAAATCTAGATACAGTTTCTGCCAAGACCTCATTAATAGTTGAAACAACATCTACATCAGCAGTAAAGATTTCATCCTAGCACAGGTGGGTGAATAGGAGATAATCAGAAGTTGGCTTGGTAACTTTATTACAGTTAGTATGGCCGTGAATCAGATAGTCTGATTAGCCATAATTCTGTGGTTTTGTTATTATTTTTTATTATTATAACTATAATTATGACTAAGTTTATAAGTTGCAAGTTATAAGTTTAATGAAGCTGCTTCCATTTTTTTCAGCTTTAGGATGAAAAACCAGAATTTGCACAACAGTAGAAAAAAGACTTTTACTACAGCCTTTGTTGGCCTATTGAAAGTTGTTGGATTTTTTTTCAATCTCCCTTCTTTCTAAAATTTTTCTCCAGGTAATTCCTTGATGTGTCAGATGTGTAGTGTGCAATTTAACTCTGTGGAGATGTACCAGGACCACATGCAGGGAAGCAAACACCAGATAAAGTAAGTTTAAGAACACAATGTCAACTTCACATTTCACTTTGTTCTTAACGTGTAATCTTTACTGCACTTCATATTTAGCCTTCCTTTGGCAAGAAGTGGTTATTTGTGATAACACTAAATAATATGAAAATATTACTTTTATAAATATACAAAGGAGTCAAAACCTGTACACAACCTTGCACAAGGCAAGGCTTTACCATAAGTAAAGGTGGAATAACATTAGTATTCCTTAACCTGTTGACCCTGAATGGCCCGTATTTATATAGCTAAGGACATCAGTCATCCACACACTGGTGATGGCAAGCTACATTGTAGCCACAGCTGCCCTGGGGCGCACTGACAGAGGCGGGGCTGAGACTGAGACTGTCGGAGCTGGGGCTCGAACCGGCAACCTTCTGATTACAAGACGATCTGCCAACTCTTTGAGCCACAATTGCCCCTGAATGGCCCTGGTACCAGTTGCAGATGGGCAGCATCTGGTTTCACAGGCTGTGCCACTAGCTCTGTTATTTAAATGTAAACATGTATGCCATTCAGAGAAACATCAGAATCTCAGTTAAAAGCTCAGAAAACCACACAGGTATAAGAACAAATTCCTCAACAGGTTCTGCAAAAAGATTTTAACACAGAATGTGGATTCTCCCGTTCGTCCCACACAAAACATGTCTCTGCTGATAGTAGAGATCTCACAGATGCTAAAACTGCAAGTTTCATCACAGACAAAGAACACCAACGTTTGAATGAATTCTGTCTTGCCTTTGCTGTCTTGCTTCCAAAATATCTGCCACAATAAAACCACATTTCCTGCCCAGCTCCATCTCCCAGTGTGGTTCAAGAACAGTTCCAATAATAAATTGCTATTTTCGGCTTCATTCACTTGTTTCCGAGGAGAGGCGTTATGCACCCGTCTACCGTTGTGTACAATGTGGCCATCCGCTTTTTTATTTTTTTGTTTTGCAAAAACGACCTCCAAAAAAAAAGCCTAATTTCTACTATTCAATACTAAAATGCTAAAGTCTAACTTTCACAGATGGTGCCAAATTGCAAAACACTTAGATATGTCTTTTTTAAAATCTCTGTAACTTTGTTTAACTTCATTGGCATCAATCTTTCTATATGTTTTTTCATGGTTTTCTTCAGTTTTCGGTATACTGCAGCATATTTTCAAACAATTTTACGTCGTAAAAGGAAAAAAAAATAAGTTAGAACAGGAAAAAATTCTGAATATTTTTCTGTGTTTCATCCTCAGTTACTTTGATAAAATAGTATCTGCTGTGATCCTTAAACCTATCTCACAAGTGTTAGCTCTGTTCTGATACCATGTTGGTTTACACAGAGTTTGTAATTGTAGAGAAATAATCAATTCATTTTGGGCATGTCATTCTCAAGCATGAAACTCAGAATGCCTCTGGGGTTTAAAAGGTTAAGCAAACACAGTATACTAAGGCTATAATTATTAGGTTTTTCTGTGTTGACTGGGAGCTTTAATTTTTCATCACCATTTATCAGATTGAATAGCAACCTAATTCAGGTTTATATGTTCTTACCCAGGGAGAAGAAGGTCATCGATCTATGCAAATCCCAGCAAAAACTCTACACCACGTTTGCAGATGAACTGGCTGATTACATTCAGGTTCAGAAGGCTCGTGGAATCACCCCTAAGACTAATCAGGTCCTCCCTCAGGATACCATGCAAAAGGAAGATCAAGATGAAGAACAGGAAGTATTAAATAGGAAGGATATGATGGAACTAAATAAACCTATGACTAACCCCCCTCCTACCACCATTTCTCCTCATCAGTCCCACTCTGGTCATTACTCACTACTTCAAATGGGGTGCTCATCATTTCAGGGCCCACCTTTGCCATCACGTGCCTCAAACTACAACTATCCTCCTCCAGTACTTCGTAACTCAGGTCCTCCACCGGTCACTAGTTGGCCCATGAGAAGAAGGCACAGAAGGTCAAGCTCTTCCTCCTGTACTACCTCATTGTCTTACTCCTCCTCCTCCACGTATTCCTCCTACAGCAGTAGTGAAAGTGGCAGTGATCATAGTGATTATAAGCACGGAGAAAAGAGGCAGATTAAAACAACCCATAATGAGAGAGTCAGGAGAGGAAGGGATGAGGAGAGTAGGAGGAAGCGCCGGAGGAGGGAAGGAGATAATGACTCACAGGAGAGAAGAAGAGAGCAATCTGTTGAGTCGGAGGAGGAGAGGAGCAGAAAAAAGTCAAAAATTCATGGCAAGTGGAGACGAAAGGAAAAAAAATCCCGTAAGGAAAACTTTAAAGTGGAAAGAGGGGATCGAGTTATGGACAAAATAAAGCCAGAAGACATGATGAAGAATAGAAAAGAGACTGAATTCCATATTCAGGCTGAAATTAATGTTAAGCAAAGGGAGGATGGAGAGGATGAGTCCTCTAAACCTAAATATAGAAAAGAGAAGAAGAAACCAAAAAATAAAGCAGACACTAGGACAGAGGAGGAAAAGCTGTGGGACGACTCTATTCTGGGTTGTTAAACTTTGCAGCTGAACTGGACGGACTACTTTTGGCAAACATTCATCATAAGCATGACATTGAAAATATTAAAAAGTTATATTAAAATTATTTAAATAATCCTGTCGGCAGGTAGCAAAGGACTTTTCTGTAACTGCTCTAATAACCGAAAAGTGTTTTCTTATACAGATTTGCTAGCTGGCTAGCCATGTATAGTCAATTTGTATGTCTAAGAAATGAATGTATTTTGTTTAATTCAGTATATCTGGAGGAGATTCAGCATTAATTTTATACTACGACACTTTATAATAAGCTTGGTTTGTGTTTACAGTGAATTGTTGGCTGTAACGTTTAGCACTGTTTATGAAGTACTCTTAACTCATCACTAAGGTAAATTAGATTATAGATGCGTGCATCTGGCATGGAGTTGATAGATTGTCATCCCTTTAGCAGTCTCTGGTAGGCACTGTTGAGCTTCATCCATTTCATCAACACTGAAAATAAAAGCCCATAGATGTTGGAAGCTTATTCATTTCATTACTTCAGAAGCTCTGTGTGCTCTCGCTCTCAGGCACAAAGGTTGAAAGAAGCCACTGACAACATGCTGTACAGAAGTTCAGTGTAAGACGTATTATGAAATGATAAAAATACAACAAATACTGCCTGGCATATGCGTTGCACCACAGCAGATTTACACATCATCAGTCTGCAGTGCACTGTGTGCATGTCTGTGTTTTATGATTGTATTTATGCATCCAGAAAACACATTTGCGGTCATACAGGTGCAGACGTTCAAATGAGGACAGCTCTTTACATAACCTCAGAATTCAGGTTAAAGAGCAGTTTGCAAACTGAGCAAAGTTAGTAGTTAAAGGAAACTCCAAAGGGAAATAAACAGTATCACCTACTGTCAAACTAGCTAAACAGTGGGACAACAACACCCTTAATCCCTACTGTCTCTTTGCTTTACACATATCTACACAAAATGTTCTTTAAGGTAGATCTTAAGGTGTCCGAAGTGAGTTATCTGTCTAAATACAATTGGCTGAGCCACTGTTGCTCTGACGCTCTTGGTACATCACATCTGTTCAAGAAAAACAACTTTGTGTTTTAATCTTTTGGATTGCTTGTGGACTCTGTTGTTAAATGTTCATTGAGTGCTAAATGTATGAACTGAAGAGATATGAAACTGGTTGGTAGTGGTAAAATAAGGAGTGAGTGTCAATTTATCTAAAACGTTTATAAAGAAAAACTTTTAAATCAAAATGCATAAAAGAATGTGTTTTAAATTTCAGTTGTTATTAAGTTGGATGTTGATTGGATTGCAAAAAAAAAAATTTGGATTGTAGAAGTGACACAAAAGTTGAAATGGTTTAGAACACAAGTCCTGCAGATGCTGTAGATAATCTTCTGAATCAAGGTCCTGACATTATTTATCTTTAAAGCTCTGGTAATGAGAATGAAACTGCTACATCTCTGTATTTTTTAGATGAATTCTCAAAGAATACTAAAGTTAAAAAAGTAAAACAAGAGCTTGGCAGCTTTTGACGTAAAGCATTGAAGTGGAGAGACCGACAAAGGCTTTATAGCTCAACGATGTGTGAAGAGCGCACGTCTGAAGTCCCCTGAGATCTCCTGTTTTCAAAGAATCTTGTTCCTTGACTCGCCTGAGTGTACAACCCCCGTAGAACTGTAGGGTTCCCACATCCTCTCACTTTTAAGATCCCCCACCAGACCGTTCTGTACCCTTACCCTCTACGAGTGCACAAAAGATCCACAAACACCACATGATTTGAAGGATCATCAGCGTTATCGAGCGAGTGTGAATAAGGACTTGTGTGAGTCCTCTCTTTGTCAGAATGGCAACTTTAAAAAATAGACATCAAACATTACAGATACTGTCTTGGTGTAGGGAAAAATGCTTCACATCAGGTGTACAGTTTATCTCTGAATGTCAGTGAAACTCATAGTCTTCAACGTGAGGCATGGAGTTGGGTTTCATGAGTAGATGTTGGCGTATCTTGTCGCTAAATGCCAAAAATAAAAGAATTCATTGTGAAAAGAGGCCAAACATACAATGGCTCCACGTTTGGAAATCCACAGATGTCCTGTTTTATGTATGTGTACATATTTAAATTTTAAATACTATATCTGTAATAATTTTCTGTAATTTTAAATATAAAATCAATCGTGAAAATAAGTGATGGTTGCAGCTCTAACTGCCTTAATCTTCTGTTCTGTGCCTTTAACTGCCTGATGAAACTTGATGAGGCTGTTGCCGATGTTTCTTCACATACAGTGGGACATAATGCAGATAGTCCGCTGTTTTTACACAGCCAAGGGTCTTTAATGCTAAATGCTTGTATGTAAGGGTTTGCATAGTAAAAATGTGATTATCAAAGAAGTCTAATATTATGAGATATATTTACTTAAGAATTGATTATAATATAAAACTATATGTATACTTTTCAAAGAAGAAAGTAGTAATATATACACTTTTTGTGTAATGTAAAATTGCTTGCACAGTCACAAAATTCACTGGTTTTGAGTTTCATGTTTGTTTCATGTGAGTCTTTATGACAGGTGGAAAACTGAAGTTACACTCCATTGAATATTTAAATGTATTTTGTAGAACTAATCCTCATATGCAGTTTTTTCGGTACAGAGTTTAGGTGCCATATGTTTATATTCCCTTTTTGTGCTGTTCTCTGTATGTGTGGCTCCGCTGAACTCTAGGTCATGCACCTGGGCAGAGACCACAGCACTGAAAACTGCTGCTCTGGAAATATGCAACATTTTTTTAAATTGCTTTTGATTATGTGGAACATAATGTCAGTCATCACCACATTTTCAGCTGTGACACAAGCATTTTACCCCATCCACATGTTGAGGATGAATCCGTTTTCTTTTTTTTATAACAGACTTAATGTGATAGTAACAGCTGGTATTGTTGGGCTTTGTTAGTTGAACGGAATAAAGAATAGCGTCAATAGGTGTATTTTGATGCAGCACATGTGCTGATCCTTATCTGTATTAAGCATGTTGGGTTTTAGAGTGTGTGCATTAAAGTCCCACTGACTGGTGTAATGCTGTTATACCGTATCTGATAGGCCCTGTGTGTCATCTTAGGGTGTTGCATTCAAGCCTCAAGGCCCTGTCAGCATACTGTAGTTCCTCCCATCATCTATGACAGTTAGATATCAAGACGAGAAAGTATTAGCAACCTCCCTCAGCTAGCACACAAGTTACACACAGATACGGATACACAGCGACGGCCTGGCAAAATGTTCCTTCTGTCACTGGCATGGCTATTGTTGACAGGACCACTTTGGACATCTGGTAAGAACATCAGCTTTGTCTTTAATCTCATAACCCACCGACGTTCTTGACGTTGCAAAGTCAGGTAGCTTACCGAGGGACGTGTTGTTGTCAAGTTCAACTGATGATTGTCTGATTTGTATCTTAAAATGTACATTTATCAAATGCAGTCATTGCCATAGCATGTGATAATGAATGAAGTGTGGGTTTAAGAGTTGCTGAGAGTTACAGACCAATTTAAAAGAAATGACCTTTGGTTTGTTGGTTAAACACTTAGACATGATATATATGAAAGTATAGATTATTGATACGGTCATGTTATTACGTTAATTATCAGCCTTTGAGGTTTTGCTTCTAAACTGTAAGGGTAACATTGCAGTAGTCCCCTGTAGTTTGTTGTCACAATTGTCTGTTTTATATTTGTATCACTCTGCTGGGGGCATTGAAATAAATGGGACGTGTGCCGTATTTTGCACTTACTGGTTATGAACTAAATTAGGCTAGAATGTAACAAAGTATTTGTATTTAATTTTTTTTGCAAAAACAGCATGAAGCAAGAGCCAGTAAGTGTTAACCTTTCATACAAAGACAGTCTTTGACTTGCTGTGTATGTTTATATATTTCATAACACTATTTCATAACACAGGCCTGTGCATTTGACTTGAAAACATAGAAAGTAGAAAATGATTGTAAAATGTGAAAAGGTCTTTTACCACAAAGGTCTCTTTGTAAAACATGCTAAATCCATCGTAGCATTTCTGAAATGTCATTGTTAAGAGTTTGAAATATACACAGGTGATTTCTTCATACTTTATTAGTATATAGTATTTTATATTCCCAGTTGCATTTATACTGGTTTTCGCCATGCAGGGAAACATGACAACTTGCATTTGTTATTACAAGTATTAGTATTCCTTTTCTTAAATAATTGCGCATCCTTACGGAAGGATTGTCTATAAACCTTTGGAACGAACAGACAGGCGAGGCAGCTTGTCATAGTGTAACACAAAAACAATTTGGAGAGTTTTTCAATGTGCTACAAGTGTGTTTGCTGAAATCTTAAACGTTGATCTTTTTCCTAGGTAAAGAACCAGAACTGAAGCTGCTGGAAGAAGAAGTCAGCGTTCGTTACCCTAAGATCGCTAGCAGTGAGACCATTGATTGTGATTGTGGCAACACGGTTTGTGGCAAAGTCTTCTGGTTCCACAGTGACATCAGTGGCAAAGTCCAGTTTCTAGGCCATTCCAACAACGCTGAACGTACTTTCTATGAAGAATACGTGGATAAAAATCGTTTTAGAATCAGTAAGAGGGGCAGTAGGTCTTTTGCGCTCCGTATCATCAATCTGACAAAAGAAGACAGAGGGATTTATTCTTGTGTCTTAAGGGACAATAGTTTGAATGAAATGTGGAGGCCTGGGACTCTTCTACTGCCAGGAGGTTTGTATTCCAAGTGCTTCATGTCACAGTTAAATATTACGCTATATTTGAAAATATCAAAATATCCGTCTTGATTTTTAAGAGGCAGGTCAAGCTGATAGATGATTTAAGGCTTTGGTGTGTACATCTAACATATTACTACTACATTAATACAAAAAATGTATAATATTCTGCGGACTCACTAGACTCATTTAACCTGGTCTGTCGGTCGAATACGACATCATTTCTAAAACAGTTAATGTGCATTGCACAAAGGTGAACAAAAACAGTCTGCAGTGATTTGTTACTCATTTGCAAACAATATCACTTTTTGACAGATTTCTTTACTTTCAAGTAATCATGTTTTTTTTTAATTAAATTGGGTATAAAAAGAGAATACCAAAGTCCATAAGTAGTAAAAGATGGAGCTTTCACAACTCGCTGAAAGAGTGCGTAACTACCTACTTAGTGGAAGTAGAATTTCTAGGAATTGGAGAACAATTGTTGTGTCATCTAGATAACTTAATATGAAAACATTCAGGGACTGCACGAAAATCTTTGTACAGATCAGAAAGGGGTAAGGAATGCCCGTGATCTTCATGCCTTCTGGAGGTATCGCGTTAATAATGGATGTTTCATGGAAGTTACTGCACGGACTCCAGAAACACTTCAGTGTGAACACAGTTTATCGCTTAAAGCTGCATCAGAGAAGAAAACCAGTTTCCAATCATAATGAGCACACATTTTTCAAATCATAAAATTTCTGTTTTAAACATAAGATTTAAATAATTTGAAAATCATTGCATATTGATTTTATTTGCATTTTGGAAACCAAACATGTGTCCTTGGCACAAGTAGACGTTGAGAAGTTCTTTTGGATCCTGGCTTTCCACTTCTCTTTGCGTAGCTGATATTGTCTTACTTATCTGTCTGAATAAGGCATAAACAGGAAAATGTTTTAACATCATGGACAAGCACAAGATATTTTTACACATTCAACAGGTGAAATGGGTAAGTTCTGGCTACAAATAAGAAAAAAAAATGCTGAAAAACTGTTCGCTAGCTGAACAGCCGTACAGATGGAGAACGATTCTGTTAATAATCATGTCAATAATATTTATCCTCTCTGCTAATAAGGAACTTGGTAGACAATTGCTTTAATATCAACTATTTTCTTTAGAAAAAAATTATTTGTTACTTTTATTAATGGTGCTTTGGGTGGCTGTGACTCAAGCAAGTCATATAATCAGAAGGCTGGTGATTTGATCCCTGGCACAACCCGTCTACGTGTTAAGCAGGATACTTGAACCTTTGGTGGCTCCCGATGTGTTCATCAGAGTGTGCATGTTAGATAGAAAAACACTTGAAGAAAAGAAGTGCCTGAATGTGACGGAGATATGTTGTATAAAAAGCTGAATGCTTAGGTAGAGCAGAAAAGTGCTCTAGAAGAACCAGGCCATTTACCTTTCTTTGATCTTTATTTGACAGAGACCCCACCAACACCACCTCCTAAGCGAAAACCCACACCACCATCCAAACCAACCTGTCGTTGCAATACAGATGGCTCCAAGGGTAAGTTATTATAGAATAAAAACAATTAAAGTACTTTCACTTGTTTGCAG
Organism: Hemichromis elongatus; assembly: GCA_015108515.1. Classification (NCBI taxonomy): domain Eukaryota; kingdom Metazoa; phylum Chordata; class Actinopteri; order Cichliformes; family Cichlidae; genus Hemichromis; species Hemichromis elongatus. Next base: position 15,495 of record VUQR01011363.1, read on the forward strand.
CAGTGCATCATTTAACATTTTCCTGCAGGATGAAAACTAATTTGATTATGATTATTTCATGACTCCATTGGGGAAAATATAACATATACTCCATTATTTCTTTGCTCCAGGGAGCTGTGGCTCCTTGATTCTTTGGCCTCTTGTTGGACTTCTTGCAGGCTTGGCCCTGGCTATTCTCTGCACGCTGCGTTACTTTAGCCGTGAGTAGCGTTTATTACATTAAATACCGTGAAGTCAGCAAAACAGCCGAACAAAGGTTTCAGAAAGACATGACCAGAGATGCATTAAACTGTGCTCCAAAAAGGTTGAGACAATAAAATTTTGTGATTTAGTAATGTTTTCTAAAATGTTTCCTCCTTTTTCAACAACATTCTCACTTACAGGACTACCCAGAAAGTGTCACCACCACTTTGCAAAGTAAGTACAAAACTAGTGACGTTGAAAACAGTTGTTTTTGTGTTTCATTTTATTTTTCGCCCATATCCACAAGAAAAATTTAAATTCTTTGCAGTATTTTTTAAACTTTGATTCTGCCGGCATATGCACGGACGATGCTTCAATCTCCGTCTTCTTTTTTCTCAATTAAGGAGAAGGCCGACGTTCTAAAAAAAACCCCCGCATCTGCATCTCATGTATTTTTTGAGGTAAGTATCACATTTGTGAAATGTTGTCTATGGTAATTGAAACTAAAGCAAATTAACAAGTTTTGCTTCTTTGATTGCAGTGGCTGAAGTGCTTCGCTTGAGTATTCTCTCCGGCCGACAATGAAAGGCATGATTGACCCTTAATATCTGCTCTTCTAACAACATCTCGAACTTATTTACACTTCAATGAACTCTGAGCAAGAAAAGACATTTACTTTTTCAACAGCAGGAGTACCAGCCATGTAAAATATTGTAATATATTGACAGGCTTTTGTTATGTATGACAGAGTTCCACCAAGTTTAGTTTAAAGCCCCATGTTGTACTTTTTATCCATATTCTTTCTGTCACTAATCATTGTGCCTCATTTAGCGTAATTTATCAAGGTGGTTTTCAATTCATCAGGTGTTGGATGTGCTTTGAACTGTAATCATTTATTTTGATGCAAACATCACAAAGTAGCCATTAGACGTACAGTAATTGTTCCATGTTTTGCTTTCCTCTGTACTTATTCCTGTTTTTCACATTATTGCAGCAATTTAGACAGAACAAAAAGCACTGTCATGTCGATATTTCTGTGAGCATGTTTGTGTTTAATCAATAAAATGGTATCATTTCAGTCATTTATGGTGGTTTTAAGTGATCTAATTATCCAAAATGCAGCATTGCCTAGAAAGTAATGATACTCAGGAGGTATTTTGCAATAGCAGAAATGCTTCATGTAAGAGCTGAAGGACAAGCACTGTGTATGTTTTCCAGTGATGGGAACGGATAAGAAGTTCAGGCTTTCAAATGTTTGTTGCGTTGTATGTTTTAGATGTCTGTGCCCGTCTATGGAGAGGACATAGAGGTTTGAAAGTGGGCGTTATACTTCCATTGTCAATATTGTGCTTAGCGGAAGTTGAGTAGGTGAGTGACAGGGTTTGGTGTCTTCTTTTACTTTTGATGTGTAAACTTGCATCATACACAGTTTCTCTTGAACTGCCGTGTATGTGGCAACAAGCTTTGCTGTATAATGCTAAATTACAGGCTACAAAATCATTTCATAGTAAATGTAAGTCTCTTGCTGCCTTATTCGCCCTCATGTGCATGCATACACACACACACATATATACGCAAACCAACCCTGTTACACCTGCGTGATAGAGAAGTGCAAAGACACAACTAAGTTCGTGGTTGATTGGGTCTCAGGGAATGTACGCAGCTCTTTCCTGTGTGCTGGAGCGTGAGGATACACCGAACTATCTTCACTGAGATGCTATCGCTTCGCTCAGCTTTGAGCTATTCATCTAGTCTCTGAAACAAAAAGACCGCAAAAAATACCACAGACTGAACCACAAGCACTGAAAGAAGAAGAGGAGCAGTAAGCGAAAGACAAAGTAAAAAGTTTTTGAAATAATGCAGTAAAATAAATAAAGAAATGAATAAGAACCTTAAAAGTGTTTTTGGAAGTTTGTTTTATTGGATATTATACAATATAAAACATTTCATTGACCAAATGGATTTAAAACAGTGTATATTACTATTACCAATGTGGCTGGCTGAGGATGTTATAAATTTAATGGAAATAATTACAGAAAAAAATTAAGGAATGCAATTGAATTCTTTTAAACTGAGGTAACAGCAGTTGAGAAGACATCCTGTATCAGCACTTTACAAAACTATTACTGCGTCACAGTCAAAGCAAACTAGACCAAGGTCAGAGTACACTGCCACTTTAAGAAAAGCATCGCTCGGGTGGAAAAAATCTAAGTATAAGATAATCTAAATGACACAGCAACACAAATCAGAAAGGTGCACCAACTCATTGGGTAGAAAACTTAATATTGTAACCTTTGTAGAGTTTGTTGTTTGTATTTGCTTTAAATTTAAATAGATGTATTAAAAACGTATCGAACTCTTTTACGTTATTATCCTGTCAGTAAATTCATTAAGTTATGTAATGTATGTTAAAGAGAATGGATTTCTTCAGCTTTCATTTCCTAGATAGATTAATTTAAAACACGAGACACAGTTGAAACTAAATACACAAAATTATGATAAACTGTAAACATTATTTTTTGTAAGCCAGTTTTCTGATGTCTCCTTCATTTGTTTCCTATAATAGTAGAGTCAAATCAGACATACATACTTTACATTTACTTTTTACTTAAAAAACAAACAAAAAATAACTTGATTGCAAGTAATAAAGTTTGTATAGTGTTTGACTTTAACCTGCAATATAATAATGTCTTGTGAAGTCTTGTAAACACACATCCATTCATCCATCCATTTTCTTCCAGTTATCTGAAAATACACAAGATTTGATTTTTTAAATTTATCGCATAAATCACAGAAAACAAGTACTTACATTCTAAGAAATGCAATTGAATTCGCTACTTTTCTTCCTAAATATTGAAACAGCCATAAATTATAACAGCGTGTGATTTCTAATGAATGATATGACAGTGCTACATATTCAACTATTTGTGGTGAAATCCATAACTGTTATCTTATGAAACATATTACGTCTTGCTACAGATACTAACTACATAAAAGCTGTATATTATCATATTATTTAATTAAATATAAGTAATATGTACATTCTGACACTCAGTTTTGAATGAATACCTTTTTAGGACAAACTTGTATTACCTGTTTGAAACTGCAGTTTTTAATAACAGACCTCTTTGAGATATCTGTACTAAGTACATTTTCATGCCATGTAATAAGAGACAATACACAGAAAAACTGAGGTTTTTCCTTATAATGTCGTCTTTAGAGACACATAGGTACAGAAAGTGTTGTGCACGATTTTCAAACTATGCTGAAAAGTGCAACAAACAACATTCTTCCAAGCTCTTTAGTAAGAAGGGGTTAATAATATTAAGGAGATATTAAATAACACGTATAATTTCAAATTTGTCATATTTGTTTAAACTGTTTCAGCTTCCTTAGCAAAATCCCAAACAGTATACATAAATATATCACATGTCTACAGATGGAGAATACATAAGAGCCAAGTATTTATCATTTTTCCTCTTTAACATGACCTGAGTGCAAATTCTGAGGCTCTATTTTGAATAACATCAACCCATACAGGACAAATTTGTGCTCCTCGTAAAAAGCACATTAACTGCTTGAAAGCACAGTTTCACAGTTTAGACCTTTTTGACATATCAGTACCAAGGAGATGGCTTCTTACTTTGGAGTATTTACACAGTTTACTTAGCAAAAGCCAAAAAAGTAAAGGAAAATGAAAGTCGTAACAGGAAGTGTTATCCACAAATTTATGAAAAAATTATGACCATTTCTACTTACTCTAATCCTCTCGATGCTCTTGGTTTCCACTTCTCCTTTCCACTACTCCTTTTCTATAATGCTTGATACAGCCAGTTGAGCAGCAGAGCATTGATAACTGAGCCAAACCGAACTAAAAAATACTATTCAAATGTGTTTACTGGTAATGATGGTAGCATTTTCAGAGCACAAGGATATTCAGCATTAATATGCTGAGTACCTTTTTTTTTGTCACTGGGTTTCCCTGGTCACCCACCACATAATCACACACACACTCTCAGGTTTCAGGTTGGAGACCCCCTGTGTGACTAAGATAGGGAAGCCCATGCAGGTGTGTTTGTGAGTGACTCAACCCTGAAACAGAGAGATGGAAAGGTGAAGTGGGCTAATTGTGTGCTTTTTGACTGGGTCTTCCCTTTGATACAATGCATCAACAGAATCCCCTATTTGCTGAAAACAATTCAATACTGAAACCGACTTTGCCTTTATCTTGATTTAATTTGTAAAGTAACTTAAGTAAGTAAGTAACTTATGGAAAACAAAATGAGCTCAATGACAATCTGAATTTCAAGGAATTATTGTAACAGCTGAACGAAAGAAAGACAGAATGAAAGAAAGAAGCTAAATGAGATAAAAAAATTGTGTCCTCTTATTGTTTGTTAGTCTCACTCCCCCCTCTTTTTCGTTCTTTCTGTCTCCTCCCACCAATGGAACGGATAGATCACCCACAAAAGCGCAAAATGTCAGCACTCAGTGCCCATTACCAAATTGCTGCATTTATTTTCCAGCACTGAACCGGAAAAAGGGCTTCGAGTTGCGCCATAGCAGCTGTTGCTCTACTCAGTTTATCTGAAGGGGGTTTCACTTCCGTACAGCTCTTAGACAACATTTCACTTGAAATGATACGAGCTGTAATGCTTTATGGTTGCTATATTCGTCTTCCCTTTTGCTAAAGTTTTCCCTGGTAGTTCAGTAGAGCTTCATAGACTGTGAATAAAACTGATAAGATTTAAACTGAAGCAGGTAGTAGCAATCTTTGAAGTTAATATTCTAGCAATTTAATGAATTCAATTTCTTGAATATACATATTGAATATTGTAGTATTTTTTGTTAGTTCAAAAGCAGATTTCTTTGAATTTCCAGTCCCCCAAGTTAACAACACACATTTGTTACTAATAATTTGCAGCTTTCTATCAAGACAAAAAAGATTGGATAACCATTGTATTTATATATGATTTCACACTGTAGCTCATGCATAGCATAGCAAAACAATAAAAACATTAAAAAAAAACATGTTGCTTTGTTCAATTTGCAAAGATTATAAACACATGCTGTATCCTCCATCTAATAGAAGACGTACTTGTATGAATATGTGTGAATTGGTGAAAGGGACAAGTTGTAATAGGTGCTTTAAGTGCTCAAGTAGAGTACCCCATTTACCATTCAGACCAATGTCACAGAACATATTTTCCATTACTTGTTTCAGCTGGTGTAAACCTGTACTGAAATGAATTATTCAGGTTTGACTAATATTTCAAATTATTTTACACGAGTTTGTGTCTTCGTGTCTTGATGGATGCTCAATCATCCAGGTAAATGAATCCCAAAAAGTTGACTCTGTTCATCTGGACTGGGCTGTGAGTTGATCATTTCCCGACCTTACGACCCATGGTTCATTCAGTGGGCTAGTTTCAGTCATTGTGCAAAGCTGCTGTTTATAAGGTCGGGGGAAACCTGCAGTCAGTCAGGTTGAGTGACGAAACCTTGCTCCCACTGCAAATGCTAAGTCCAGATGAACAGAATCAACTTTGTATGTTTTGTGATGTTGTTCAGGGGTTCAGTGCACTGACAGCAACATGGCGCTAAGTCATTTTGCTGCCATCTAATGGTGTAAATATCGGTCTTGTGGAAGCGTTGTAACACTGCACAACACTGTAAAGAAATCGCATGCCTAACATTGGGTTGTTAGGGGTGTTTGCCTATGCAATGCAGTACTTCTAAATAATTTGGAACAATGAAAACATTGGGAATTTGAAATTAGTCCCATATAAAGGAAAAAATCTTAAATACTCAATAGAAAAAATATAAAATATAATATTCAGAGTTATTATAAATTAAGAAGACAACAATCTTTACTCAGCGCATGAGAAGATGGGAACTCACTTAAGCAATTATTAGTTTATGTAACAATAGTACATTTTAATTTTTTGAATTAATTTAGTGATGTTATGTTTGTGTTATATATCTTGTGCTTGTCATTTTTAATTTTATAATATAGTTTTAGTGCTTTTTGCCTGTATTTCAGAACACGGTGATATTAAAAAATGGGGCTGTAAGGTAATGTGAAGTCTTAGAAAAGGAAAGGCCTCTGAGAGACCCTGATGCTTGCCGTCTTACTGTTAACAAAACAACTATTACATTTCTCTAAACTGGTTTAATATGAGCGATTAAAATGTAGTAACTTTTGCAATGTTGAATAATTTCAACAATCACTCACCAAAGGGGGGTCAAATTCAAACTACATAGCGCTGTCAAAGTGGCTGTTAGGAATTCATGATTAAACTTCAACAAAGAAAAGTTTGGTATAATGCACCATTTAATTTGTGCAGAATTGGTGTAGAGTTGCGTGAATTATGTTTGGTGTGCAGCGTTTTCACTTCCTATCTCACTCACTGGATGAAGTAGTGATGTTCGGTGCTTCAAACCAGAGGTAGAGGAGTGTAGTGAAGTGCAGATAGGGTGGGTTACAAACATTGTGCAGACCACGATCGTGTTGCAGGTCTCTGCAAGACTCTGCTGCAATGGTCCCATTTGACAGAGCAGAGAAGAAGGTTACAGCTGGGGCGGGGTTTCATATCACACTGAATGATCTCCCAGCAGTCTTCAATAAACTCCAAAAAGACGCGTTTGGCTCCTATTCTCGTCTGCAAGATTAAAATGGACCAAAAATGGCTTCTGATTCTGGTGATTGTGGTGTCTTGTCAGGGTAAGTTGAACTTAATTATTAAGTGTTATCTGATTTGTTTTATTAGTTTTTTGCTCACATATATTGTTCCCAGAAACAGTTTTTTTTTTCCTGCTCTCATTTGATAAAATCTTTTAGAATTTACTTCAGGAGATTTGAAAGACATAAAAGTAAAGGAAGGGGAAAAGTTTGAAATCAACTGTAAGCCTACATCGGGGGCCAGCATGGTTGTCTGGTTTCGAGTCCTGGACAATTTTCGCATGGAATTCATTGGGTCTTTCAGCACAACTGGCATACCAAAAACAGTGACATCAAACTACAAAGAGCGCCTCACTAAGACAAACGGTGGTGTAATGCTGAAGTCATTCAAAAAAAGTGACGTTGGCCTATATACCTGTGCATCACTTGTCAGTGGTAATACATTGGCGTTTGGAGACATAACAAAAATATCTGCAGGTAAGTTTTGTTTCTTTGGTTTGACCTAATTCAGGCTGTTTATTGTTTTAGTAGGTTAACTTTTACTTCTTCTTCTTTTTTTTAGATGAAACTGTAGTTAAAACTGAAGCACCACCAACATGCACCACCACAAAGATTGTGCCCCAAATTGCAACCTGTGCTTGTAAAGGCAACATAGGAGGAGGCAAGTGTTCCCAATCACAGTGATGTGTTATAACATTTATCATATTGATGTTGCGAGTAGAAAAAGGTGGTAAACAAGGATGCTTCATTTTATTAAGGGGAGTCCAGTTCTGCTATTACTTGTAGTCCATTGATACTGGGCGCTCTTGCTGGTGGCTGCGGCCTTTTTCTACTGCTCCTCATCGTCACCATCTTGTACTGCAATCGTAAGTGCATCTTCAATATGAAACCTAAACAATCTTCACGTGAATATAATTTGTAACTGAATTATATATAAAATTCTGTCATTTGCTGGCCTTGGAAAGCTCTTCAAGTTTAAATACTTTTAACTTAAATACTTTAAATACTAAATACTTTCAATTACCTGTAGGGATAAGGACACGAAGATGCCCCCACCATCACAAAAGAAGGTAAGCTATTCCTTTATTAATTTTGTAAATTTAACATTATCATATAATGTGGGCTTTAGTCTAGGGATACAGTCCATGAATATTTGAGGAATACTTAGGTTATTAGTCCAAGTCCCCTTAACATCAGGAACCACACCCAGAGCGCAAAATCAAAATTTAGACTTTTTTTTGTTAATATTGTTTAGGGATTTTCTTTCTTCTTATTTTCATTAATAATTTTTTCTTGAAAAATACTTTTGACTCAGATGACTACACGTTTCTTCTTGTAGACATACTGTAATTACAACTATGTAATTAACACTACCTAATTCTTATCTATACTCTTAGTAGGAAATAACTGTTTTATCGCCCACCTTGAAAGCATGAATGCCAATTAAAAAATATTGGTAGAATTCATTACAACAGAATTGGTTAATTCTTTATAGATTACTATTATATTCATTTTCAAGTCATACAACAGAAATTTCACCATAATGAGTAAAAAAGCAATTGAAAATATTAATAGTAAATACCTAAATTAAATAGCCATACCCATAGTATTTTATCATTGTTGTTGGATGTGTTTTTTCTCCTGTATTTCCAATTACACTTATAGAAGAACACAGCCTTTATTTACATAAAAAACAAAGGCTGCTAATTATTATTTTTATATTGTTTAAAATTATGTCTCTTTTTTTTCTTTTAAAAATACAGACCTCGAATGGCGCCTCCTGAAAAAGAAGTGATGCCTGGCAGATATGTTTAATCTGAATGGTGAAATTTCAGACACTTTTTTTCTTTTTACTTTCATGCTGTTTCTGCATCTTCTCATCCTGTTTGCTAAAGTCAGCCTAAAACATTTTCTTTGTTTGTGAAAATATTAGATGGTTTTAAAGTGGTTGTGTATTCAGTGCATAAATGGAAAGCTTTTTATTGAGTTATAATTTTCATGTGGCTCGATGGCTGACACCACTGCTTTGTCACATTTAGATCGAAGCCTTTTAATGAAATTGTGAGGTTTAAAGAGTTTGTTTTGCAAATCCACATGGATTCTTATGGCTACTGATTCCACTGAAGATGTTCCTGAGAAGCATATTCATTTTGTTTTTGAACTGTGAGAAATAATTGTATATAATTCTTTTGAATTTAAATATTTTTATTTAATTTTTTAAAGCTTTAAAAGCAATAACGGTGTACTTTTATTTTGCAGTCTGCCCACACTTTATTTGAATTACTGCAGCTGCATTTAGTCATCAAAACAATTTAAAGCAAATTATTTTTTTTAGGGCTTGTTCAAAATTACACTTACTCTAAAAGTATTTTATCTTATTCATTCACATGTTTTTAAGGCTGGAAAGTATTACTGAAAAGAACAAATAAGGCACGTTTTTTTGTTTTTGCTTTCAATGGTTGTACATCCTCAAAATCAATGATTCTCCTGTCTATATTCAACATAGGACACTGTACAAAATTTAAAAAAAATAAAACCACTCAGACAAGCACTCCTTCTTCAATGAACTGTATTTGACTTTATTAGATTTTATTTTTTTCCATACATTAAACCCACTCATTTGGATCCCCATCAGTAATTCAGGGTCTTGGCACAAAAGTAGATTTGAGCAAAAGATATTTGTTTTTTAAGCTCCCCCCCTCGAGTCTAAAGGAAGTAGGGTGCTACAACTGTAAGCAGAGCGCAAAACCACAAGTTGAGAGCGGATAAAAAAAAAAAAAAAAATTCTTTCATAGGAGATTACACTCCCACACACTTTAATACGTACACATTTCCCCTTGCACCTTTACAAACACATTGTTTGTTCACTTTTCCTACAATATTTAGTTATTCTCCAGCATATTAAGTCAGTTAATGTTATCTTTTGTTTCTCTTTTAGGGCACAATAATAATAAAATGATACTACATAGTTTATTTATGTATTTATTTTATTTTATTTAGCATTTCCCCTTATACATCTCATATCTTGGCTTAACTCCACAAAAAGGGTGGAATTATAGTGACTAACTTTACAACTGAAAGCGATAGCCCTTTGTAAATTACAGTGTTGTGTTACATAGAGCAAAACTCTTTTACAGCTCACAAACAACGGCAGTTTACAAAGCTTGTAAACATCCTGCTTCGATAAGTGCACTTTTGAACGTCTTTTTTTCCTTTCGACAAACCTAAATTCATAGAAAAAGACCTTCTACTTGACAGATATCGTTCTGTTTAAAGATAGAGGCATTTGCAAAAAGCTCTCCAATACAGAATTAATTAGAACACCTCCTGGGAAATCTCCACATATTCAATAATGTAAACTATGCATTGTTTAAAATATAAGCGAACTAAGCTGTACACTAGTGTCCTACGTAATGGTGTCCAATTATGACATGATAGAAAAACCCTTGTGTGTGTGTGTGTGTGTGTACATCTGGATTGCACAAAACCTCCCGGTGCTGTACACCTACTCCATACTGCTCTCACACAAGCTGACAGTCACCACTGCTCCAAATAATGTCACAACATCACCAGGCCCAGGTAACCGTCGGTGTAATAAAAGTGTTTGGCTAGAGGAAAAAACAAACAAACAAAAAAAACAAAAAAACACACACATCTGTCAACTGTGATGTACATGCGTGATTCTTGGCACCTAACAAAGTTTTTTCCCCCACAGTTTCACTTCTGTTTTTTCACCACTCATTCGTTAAAAGCAGATAGATGTGTAAGTGTGCGTGCATGTCCATTTGTGCTTGTGTGTGTGTGTGTGTGTGCACTGCGCAAATGTTATGGGTATGTGTAGGTTTTTTTTTTCCTTTACTCCAATATACATTCTTAACAATTTACAAAAATAGAATCGTTATCCAGAGAGCAGCTCCCTCACCGATGCGTCCACGTGGCCTGGAGGACACATTTAAAGCGACGACCTGTAACAAGTGATGTTCAGCAGTCAGATTAAAGACTTGACATCGATCCTCCTCATGTTTCGTTTTTTTAATCCCTTAAATATGAGAAAACCTACCATGTGACTTAACTCTTGGCTCCCTTCTTTGTTGAAGCTGGCACAACATCCGAGCTTCTCTGAGCTGATAGTTGGTCGGGGGCAGATGGTTCCTCTGCTTGTTGTTTCTGAAGTTTTTAACAAATAAGTATTAAAAAATTATACATAGAAGAATTCATGCCTTTGTAATATTGCAAGCTGAAATCAACATCAGGCAAAGCAACGTGAAGAGCGTGAGCAGCATGTCACATGCCACTATGTGTAGGCGCCTGCAGAAATTATAATTCAGCAACCGTTTCTGCTGTGAGACTTTGGCTCGGTTATAAGCGCACAGATCCAGTGTGTCAGAATGTTGCTTATTCAACCTAAATTAGGTCCTCATGCAGCAGGCGATTTGCTTACTTTAGATTTTGACTTTGACTTGCTCTTTCCCTGTAACAAAGTTGACAACTTGATTACTGTAGGCTCTACAGCTCCACACTGCTCCAATGAGGTAGTGAGCAGATACAGTAACAGCTAGTAAGGGAACCTATAGGGGGCGCCATGAACCAATGAGAAATAAATGTGCTGAAATCATTTTTCTGACTTGCGGTTCAGTCAGAAGCATTTTTTTTAAGAAGTTTTGAAGAAAAAGATGTACATTTAGTCCGGTTTCCTATAGTAAAATATAATATCAAAACGCTCATAAATGGTCATATAGATTTTACCTTTGGTTTTTCTGTTTTAGATTTGCCTTTTACTTGATCTGGTAACAGGGTATCGGACAGGGACTCCAGAACAGGACCAGCCATCGGCTAAAAAAAACAAGAATAAATAAATAACAGTTAATAAAGTCAACAAGATCACAAGAAAGCATTTGCTAGAAGTGGTTTCAGGTACAAAGATGGTAGGACTACTTAAACTAAGTAAGGACTATTTTAAACCCTCGTCAGTGATAACCTCAATCACAGCCTATTAGGCATGAGCTCATTGTTCCTTTGGCAGGATGAGAAAATAATCTATTGTGAAAGCAAGGATTAGGATTAGGTTTGTCACCAATGATGAGTCAAACCTCACAGCTCTCAATTAAGGCGAGACAGATGCACATCCCACCTTGATAAAATTTAGCTAATTTTCAATAGAAAGAATAGAAAGGTCTGCATTTTATTTCTCCACTACCTTCAGAGGGTCTGAGTCCAGCACAGGAGGTTGGAACTTTGCTGTGGCAGCACACGAGGTGACCGGTGCATCAGGCTTGGGAGCAGTGGAGAAGTCACTGGACAGCATTTCCAAAGCTGTTTTGTCATCCATACTCTTCTACAGGGTAGTGAAAACAAAATGCTTTATTGTCATCTTTCATGTATATGATTAATGTTTATTTTATTTTAGAAATATTGTATTATGTGAGACACTGACCTCCTTGGGGATGGTGGCAGCTTTTTTCTTTGCTTCTTCCATTTTCTTTAAAATGAAATGTATAAAGTTTATCCATTCAATAAAGCAACAAATGCTATACTACACTACTACATACTGACTGAAAAATACAGTTAAATGAATGAATAGTGTCCCTGATCATGTTTTGTTTTATTAGTTAACAATGCGTAATCTGATTCTCAGCATAATCCAAGCCAGCTTGCAGCAGACTACCCAACAAGAACAATTAAGAAAAAGAAAAAAAATCTGAGACTGTATGTTCATATTTTTAAAGTAGGAAAGTTGTACTGAGTAAATGCATGGATTGGTGGAGTAATTGATGGACTTCTAAGTAAATGGACTTCACTTTTAGGATCTTATTTCAACAGCTGTCAGGTTACCTTCCGGTCTTCTTCAGTGGGTCGATACTCTGGTGGTAGTGCGTCATCTCTCTCTCCCATTTTAATAAGCTTCTCTTCAACAATCGTTTTCTCCTACAATAACGAGGCAAATCAAAACAGCTGAAGTGTCATGCAGACTTTTTATTCTTAGTGCACAAATACACAGTTATTTAAACCATGCTGGCTACCTTGACGGGATCTTTAACAGGACCCGGGGCGGGCTGAGGAACAGGTTTGATATCCCCCAAGGTGTCTGACAGAGCATCAAAAGCACTGTCTGCTCCAGCTTCCAGCTGAATGTGCAAAAACCCCAGAAAAAATGTTTTGATGTAGCTGCAGATAGTTGTATAATGAGTATAAGTAGATGAGATACACTTGAGTCTTTACCTGTGGCTCTGTTTGTGTAGGAATACGAGGTTCTGACTTCACTGCCGGTGCAGCGCTGGACTTCAGAGCAGTGTCTGCAGAGGCCTGAGGGGAAGACAGAATGCAATCCTATGCTTGAAATCGATAATACTCAACTGGAAATTAATACTATTGCTTTCCATGACCAGTACCTTTGCAGGAGGAGCTGAGGAGCTGACGACAGGAGCCTGGACAGCAGGAGCGGCTGAAAAGCTGAAGTCTCCAGACAAAATATCCAGAGCATCATCAGTATTTATGGTGGGCTGCAGGAGAAGATGAAGAGAGAAAATAAACCGTTATTGTAATTACTAAATGCAGATATTCTTTATGGCTTTTTATCCATTAATCTAACTTGTTTTTGCTTAGAAATAGCTTCACCCTGAGCTCACCTCAGGTTTGGGAGCAGGCAGCTTTTTGAGATCTTCCTCTTTAAATCTGTAACCTGGAGGAAGCGTATCCTCCCTCTCTCCTACACGCACACCCTGCTCCTTCTTCACTTTGCCCTCCTGAAAAATGGGGAAAAATGACTGGTTGGTCCAGACACACTGTTTCTCCAAAATACAATTCAGATCAATCAAATGTATTGGTATATACTATTACTGAGAAGTATAATTATGACACAAATAATAAAGTAACACTATATGTTTTTGGGCACCCCGTACCGAGACAATATCCTCAGGTCTGAGTTTCGGAGATTCTGGCTTTGGTGCATCTGTAGGCAGTGTATCACTGAGAGCACTGAGAGCATCCAGAGAGATGGAGTCACCCTGAGGAGTGAGAGAAGAGGAACTTCATAAGCCACTTTCGTGCAAGGCATCTTATACAGCTCTGAATGGTAAATGAGCAACTAAAGTCAAAAGAAATCAGAAGATTTTGATTTCTCACAGTTACCTTCTCAATCTTGGGCTTTGTCTGTTGTGCACTTATGTTGGGTTGTTGTGGAGGACAGACTGCTTTCTGCAGAAACACAGAGATGGAAAAAGGACTGAAAACAAAAGACGTGAATGTAGAGTGCACAACGACAGTCATAGTGGCAAAAATTAAAAATAAAATAACATTTATTTATTTGCTTTTCAGGAAAATCCACTAAGGAAGGTAAAAAATGTTTATAGCTACGCAAAAACCTACATTCACACCAACAGCTTTACCTCTGGTGGCCTCTTTGATGGAGGAGGGACAGATGCCTGAACTCCAGAAGCCTTAGTTGAAGCCACAAAATCTCCAGAGAGTACATCAAGAGCTGACAAGTCCTCTACTTTTGCCTGAAAAGCAGAGATAAGAGTTTGGACCTAAATACTGAAAGAATAATGCAGTTTTACATTTTGTGGAATTTTTTTTTTTAGGTACTCCAAAAAAGTTGCAGACTTTTTATTTTAGAGACACATGCATTGGTTATGTGCAGGAACTAATAACAGATCCACAGTGTACCTTTGCAGGAGGAGCTGAGGAGCTGACGACCGGAGCCTGGACAGCAGGAGCAGATGAAAAGCTGAAGTCTCCAGACAAAATGTCCAGAGCATCATCAGTATTTATGGTTGGCTGCAGGAGGAGACAGTAAACGTTAAATCAAGTTACCAAATGTTCAGCAATTGCAGATCTATGCGTTATATAAGCGTTAAAATGCTGAAGTTTAACCGCTAAAGTAAATTTCCTTCAGTCTCACCTCGGGTTCTGGAGGAGGCAGGTTTTTGAGGTCTTCCTTTTTATACCTGTAATCTGGTGGAAGAGTGTCGTCTCGCTCTCCTACACGTACACCCTTCTCCGCCTTCACTTTGCCCTCCTGTGCAAAGAGAAAGAAAAGAACCAAATTTTGCTTTACCTGGTTAAAAAAAAGAAGCTATGAAAAGCTGTAAATTTAAAGCTAGGTTGTAGCTTGGCTCTTACAGAAACGATGTCCTTAGGTTTCAGCTTGGGGGATTCAGGTTTTGGTACATCTGCTGGTAATGTGTCGCCCAGAGCACTGAGAGCATCCAGAGACATGGAGCCACCCTGAAGAGAGAACAGGATTTATCAAACTATTAAAAATAAAATGGCTGTCTAAAAAAAAAAATGAAGTAAAAGAAAAAAGAAGAAAAACGACTTCACAGATCTTCACACCTTGTCGGTCTCTGGTTTGGTGTCCTTCCCAGCAGCAGGTTTCTGTATTTGTGCTTTCTTCTCAGCAGAAGGAGCACCAGGCCCAGCCACAGGAGGAGCTGCAGCAGATTCCACTTTCTACACCGGACAGCGCAGATGACAGTAAAGAAAAAGCCCAATTCAAAATAAATCTCGCTATTTCACTCAGTATATACCCTACACCATGACATACACTGTTATTTTACAGATCTTTTAAAAACTGATTATAATAAGCTCTGCTGTACCTTGGCAGTAGCTGCTGAGAGTCCAGCCTCCACCTTGGCTTTCTTATCAGTGGGAGGAGCAGGAGATTTCTGCAACAACCACGAAACACCATTAGACAGGATATTAGATTTTAAACAGTTGTGTCACCGATAGAGCCACAGCATACCTGTACAGGAGCAGCTGAGGGGCAGACAACAGGAGCCTGGACAGCATGAGCTGTTGATGCAGTACTGAAGTCCCCAGACAAAATGTCCAGTGCATCACCAGTGTCCATCTTGGGCTGCAAGGGGAGGGGACGGCAGATATGATGTAAAGAAAGAGAAGATATCTGACATTCTTCAAATAGCACTTTAAAGATAAGATTCCTGACATTATCCTCAGAAAAATGTGATAGTATGCCCATACAAAGAAAACCATTTTTTAAATATTTGTATTATCACTGGTCTCAAAAATAATCATCAATGGCTCATTGTTAAATGAATTAAATCTGGGCTCACCTCAGGTTTTGGAGGAGGCAGTTTTTTGAGGTCTTCCTTTTTATACCTGTAATCTGGTGGAAGAGTGTCGTCTCGCTCTCCTACACGTACACCCTTCTCCGCCTTCACTTTGCCCTCCTGTACAAAGGAAAAAGAGGAGAAAATGACACATTGTCTAGCAGTGAATCTTATGTGTAATTGGAGATGTAGGTAGGTAAAATGTCCTCAAGCATACATTAGATTTGCTTTAAACTAAAGTCACTGAAGAGTTGCTGCTTAGGTCAGAACAGCTGTTTGTGTCCCTTACCGATACAATGTCTTCAGGTCTGACTTTGGGGGATTCGGGTTTTGGTGCATCTACTGGTAATGTGTCACCCAGAGCACTGAGAGCATCCAGAGACATGGCGTCACCCTGAAAAGAGAACATGGCCTTTATGACAGCAGCTAATGAGACCCATGTCGTTTAACCTCATCTCCTGCAGCTCACCTGACTGGTCTTGGGCTTGGTGCCTGCTTTGGTATCCAGTCCAGCTTTGATAGAGACATCAGGAGTGGTTTTATCCATCTTGGCTTTCTTATCAGCCGCAGCCACAGGAGATACCGCTTTCTACAAAAGCCAACAGAAACCACTTTTAGTTTTTACACTGAAAACACTATGTCCAGATGAACAGAATCAACCTTTTGGGATTTAATCAGGTCGGTTTTTAGTGTAGTAAAATGATGACTTTAACAGCCATCAGAAATTTACTAATTAAAACATATTAAGACAGAGCTAAGATCTGTCAGTAACCATTACAGTAAAAGTACCGTGCTGGGAGGAGAGAGTCCAGCCTCCAGTGAGAAGTCATCTGACGCTTTCTCCATCTTAGCTTTTTTATCAGCTGGAGGAGCCGCCATAGGAGGAGCTGCTGCAGGTGTTTCGGCTTTCTGCAACAGAAGAAATAGCAGAGACAAGCAGTATCAGCATCTGCAGTCAGGCACTGCTGTAATGACACAGAACGGACTAGAAAATGTTAATTTACCTTCACAGGAGGAGGTGCAAAGTTAGCAGAGCCAGCAGAAGAAGCACTTATAGTCTCAACAGGCACCTTTTGCTATACAGTTTAGTAATGAAACAAACAAACAATCAAAAAAAAAACACAATGAGACTTTTTAGACCTTTAAGAAAAAAAATTATACTCATACATATTTAGAGCTAATACAGTTTACAGCACAGGTGCCATACTAGGAATTTGCAGCACAGACATTTAAATAGAAGTAGCAGCTACGTGCTTCATGCTTAAAGACTGACCTCTTGCTTCTTGGATCCAGGCTGACCAGTTGATGAGAAACCAGCTGAAAGGGTATCAAGAGCCGCATCTGTGCTCAGTGGTTTCTGAAATGAAAATTACTGCGAGTTACACCAACCTTAACTTCTACAATAATTAACTCAGAAGGAATTACTCAAAAGTTCCACTAGAGGGCATGAGTGACCAAATCAAAAGGCAAAATAATGCAACCCAGACTTGTACCAACAGTGAAGGAAAAGTACAGACACACCCTTTACATTCCACAGACGACAAAAACTCACAAATACTCTATCTTAAGCAACGAAATGACACAAATCACGTCGACTCCACAAAAATATGACAAACACAAAATTAGAACCATTAAACTCACATAGGAAGAAAGTATCTGTGTAGAAAGAGTTTGTGGGACACTGAACCAAAGAAGCTTCTTCTATGTCAGGAAGCCAAAGTGGGAGTTGGCTATGATGCAAATGTGGGTGTGTTAGTGAGTAACTAGTAAGACTAGTGCTGATAGCAAACTGTTTAGCTGGTGTGTTGCTACGTGTACATGTGACAGGGAACACATATTTATGAGTGTTTGAGTTTGGTCAGACAGGAGCCAACTAGCTCAAACGGAGGAGGTGGTTTGTCAAGACAACACCCAGCACATGCTCCAATCTAGGGGGATTGGTAGATTATACAGTGGAAACAGCACTTCCTGCATGTGTGAGTTATCTGGACTACAAAGAACTGATCGCAGGAGTTGTAAAAGCTTTACTTACAGAAACATCAGCAGGTTTAGCAGCTGCAGGAACTGGACCCTAGAAAATAGAGAGTGGTTTTACACTTGGTAGAAAAAATAAAATGGTGAAATCATTTAAGATCTGAAAAGGCACTTTATTCTAATCCTATTTAATAATTTAATAAACATGCCAATAGGTATTGTTGTACCTATTGGCATGTACCTAAGATGTACTTCTGGCAAGCAGAGTGGTTTGGTTTGTGTGCTTCTGTTATTTTAAAAAGTCACTGATGGATTTGCAAGACAATGTTAGCAAAAAAAATGAGCTTAGCTCTTCTTTAAAGCAATTACATTTTGGAGGCAATCTTCTGGAAACGGACTTCCATGCAATCTGGATCCTACCTAGGAATTGTTGGCAAGGTCAAATTGGACATTTCCTGCCATAGCTTCAGAAATAGGAAAAAGCAAGGACATATTGTCTTGATTTTCACAAGAATATGTCAGACTAATGTGGATCCAATATCCTCCCAGATCCACGAGTCAGCCACTCCTACTTCATATTAACAAGTTATCAGTCCTAAGTCTTTAATTCAGTATCAACGTCATACCTGTGTGCATGGAAAGATCTGAACAACTAAAGAACATAGGCTAAAAGTGCCAGTTTACTTCCAACATAAAATAGTCCCTATGAATCTGTCAGTGAAGCACACAGAAACAAAATTAAAGAGTGAGATTCTGTAAAAAGTTTAGAAAGCAGTGGAAAGTGGTGCACACTGACCGTATTTTTAAATCTGTAGTCTGGAGGCAGTGTGTCGTCCCTTTCTCCACACTTCTGAGCTTTCTCAGAGGTGATGTCATGCTGTGACACATGCATTACACAGTTACACACTCAAGGCCCATGCAGCTCCCAGCTCACTTTCTAAAGTATATGCACACACACACACACACACACTGTGGCTATGCTATACCTCTCTGACTTCTGGCCCAGTAAACACAGGCTCTGGGTGAGCGACAGAATCGGTTGATGGCAATATGTTGGCCAGCTCATCGATTGCATCCACCGGAGGTCCCTGCGCATGCAATACAGCTAAGTACACTAGAGCAAGCGACATGCTTTTAAAGGAAACCAGCACAGTTACATTCATTTCTTTACCTGTTTGGTTCCTTTAGCTGCTGTGGATGGAACCTCTGCCTGAACCTGCAACACAGATCCAGAATCAGGGCACAGACCTTAAGGACACAACATATCCATTGTGCTCTTAGAAGTAAGGAATCATAAAAATATGAACCGTGAAAAAAAAAAAAGAAGAAGAAAAAAGATATCCCAACTCTTAGTTACTGTAGTTCATTGTTTTAATGAATTCACTTTTCTTCTTTAGAATTTCCAGAAAAATTCCTGCTAGCCATGGAAACACCTCATCACCTCATTCATTCATTAAACACAGAGGCCAAGATGGACAAATTGAATTGAATACAAAATCATTACTCTGCAGAATATACAGAGGGCAGAAGTGACACACAGCCTCTGCCATGTTTGGTTTCAGGAACATCTACCTTTGTTTGCACTGGTTTAGCTTCTTCCTTTTTGCCTTGCACAGGCACATTTCCAGCCGCAGCTGTACCTGCTGCAGCTGGCTTTGATGTTTTAGCAGGATCAGCTTTAGGAACATCAGCTTTGACTGCCGTGGCAGCAGTGGCACTCTAAAATACAACAAAATTTGATTCTATTACAGGCCAAGTTCATGTCGAGTAAAACTATAGAACTGCTGCACACATGTAAAACACCCAAAGAAACAAATGAAAGACAGGAAGTGACTTGAGGAAAAGAAAGCCTCCACCAACTTGATGATGTTCTTTCATCTAGAAGTGTTGTGCAATGAAAGTGACATCAGTAAACTGTATGCCTCTCCTCTTCATTTGTTTTTTCTCACTGACTCAGAGGGATGATGCATGCGGTATTGCAAATGGACGTGCGTCGACTATGACGAAATGCAACAACAAGCAGAGGCATGCTGAGCCAAGAGCTGCAGTGTAAAGAATAAGAGTCCTTCGTTCTTCAAAAAAAAAAATCCAAAAAGGTGAAAAGGCATTCCAAGAAACCCCTGGAGCTAAGGTATCTGGACAGTCTCAAGTGAGCACAACCACAAAAAAACTTGATAAGACTGCAAGGAAGAGAAATGAGAGCAAAAGGCAAGCAGGCCTTGAAAGATACACCCCAAGAGAATCATGGAGCCAGTGAGGACTCAAAGTGGCCTTGGTAGTCAGGCTTATACCTTAGCCGTGTCCTTAGGTGACTCTTTAGGAGTGGTCACAGCAGTAGCTGCTGCAGTGCCAGCAGCTACTGCTGCGGTCACAGCAGTAGCTGCAGTGGGAGGAACCGTAGGTGTGACTTTGGCTTGGGAGACAGGTGCAGTCTACAAACATGTAGCCAAATGATTACTCAAAAACACAAGGAAGCCAGTAGATGTACAGACACCGAGTAGATTTCTTAAGTGTTAGCGAAAACAGAGCAAAAGAAAATTTACACAGATCACTGGTCAGCTCAGTCACAGTTACCCAAAAGATTTCAAGATAATATGAAGTATGAGATCTGAGACTGAATGACCGGTGATCAGTATGGGTTTAGTTGCTGGTGCTTTTTCATGCCTTAATTACCTTTATGCTACCTCATGAACTTATGGGGATTTAGTTGCATTCATTAAATATTCAAAAACCTCACACAAAGTTCAACATTTCTAATAAAATAATAACAAATTTAAAAAATAACATTATGATTTAAATGATTGTTGGGTTAAAGCAAAGAAAAAGCACTAGCTAGAGTTTTGGCCCAGATGGCATTACCTTTAACACCTCTCTAGTAGCACCACTCGCCTCTGCAGATGACATGTCAATAACAGTAGCACCGGCCAGCGTAGTGTTAGTCTACAATTAAGAAGCATGTGTTTAAAGAAGAGGGTTATTCATGAAGTTAGTGCCACAGTTTTTGAGGAGCATTCGTTCCATGCAGGTCATATCAGATCTTTTAAGGTGGCACGGTGAGAGTCCAGCTTCTGATGCAAGTTGAGTGAATGGCTGTGCAAGAAAGACGTCACAGACGGACAGGTAAGATGTTACGTAAAGAGATGACTAGCGATGAGCACACAGGAGGTGCTGAGACCAAAAGAAAGAAGATTCATGTCATATCACGCCAAAGCGCTCAAAGCCTCCACCACTTTTATTCAGACCCGCCAGAGTTTATCTACCTCTGGTTTGGCTTTAGGTGCCTCTTTCCCTGCTGTTGCAAGATTAGAGCTTCCTCCTGTTGTCGTGGTAACCGCCCCAGGCTTTTTAGACATTCCAGATCCTGATGATGCCGTCTGTAATGCACCAGGTGAGGAGAAGTTGATCAACTGTAATTTCTTTTACAGCTCTTTGGATGCTAGAATTGCCTGTGTACATGGCTTTGCACGCAAAAGTTAGTTCACTTTTCACCAAGGAGTGCCGCATAGGCTGTGAAACCTACTGTAATATATCTTACCCTGACGTCTTAAAATGACATCTTCTTGGTTACACTTAAGGGTGGGGAGCAATTAGATATGTTGGTGTTTGCAACAATGCTCAGTTTCAAAACGCATCTCTGCAAATCAGTTGGTAATGTCACCGTAGATTCATGTTTTATGCCTTCTATTGCTTAAAGGAAGGGACCTACTGATTTTAGCCAAAAGGACACATTCTCAGCAGAGATATTGATGCGAGTGTTAGCAAGCTAGCTAACAGCAGCTTTTGTTTTACAGTATTAACATTACATGTGCTATTGTATTGTTTATCATTTATATGCATTAAATTGTCACACTCACTGTAGAAGAATGTATTATTATGTGCAATCAGGGACTTAATAAGTTAAAAATGTTCACAAAATGCCATGGCTAGCATGACAATCCCAATCAAATGTGATTAGCATTTCACATAACCGCACAACTTGCAACACTACTGTGCCAGAATGTGTAATACAGAGATTTGAGATGGAGTAAACCTTTCTGCCTTTTTTTGCTTCCATTATAACCTGTTTTTTTCTGTAAGTCTATAAACTTTAACGAAATGCCACAAAACTGGCTAGAAAAGTAAGATTCCATGTAAGGTTAATGGGTGAATATTATAGATTAATATGCGACAGGAAACTGGCTAATAGTAATTACCATACATTCTGTTGACATGTTTTTTTGTTTTTTTATAGCTCACTACGTTATCTTTTCCATTGCACATGGTCACTGAAACATGAGCAGTTGTACTTTATTGTGGCAAAGCAAAAAGAAGGAAGCGAGGCAATGAGATACTTACAGCTGAAGGTTAATGACTGAGTAATATAAGCTCATTGTGTGAACAGGTCTAAAATAAAACCATGTAATTCTCTCACTTCCAAATATCCAACTAAACCTTATCTCTACAAGCCAGGCACCAAACTACACACTGTCTAAGCCCCGCTAATGAAAGATGTGTGAAAACAATTCAGTTCTGTTCAAACGTTATCTGTAAGTATGTAAAACAGATATGTAACAGGCAATGGAGTGTAGTATGACTTTGAAAACAAAAACTAGTCATTAAGAGTGTTTAATGAAGTACACTTTATATCAAATACAGTTGTGCTCATCACAAGTGTAAATATTGTGATAATTTCAGGTTTTTAAATGATTTCTTTGAACTTCTTCTTCTTCTTCCAGGGTGCAATGATTGTACAGCATACATCTTTAAAGACTTAAATAAAACAAGTATCAGGTGAAAACTTTGGATTTTCTCTAATCCACACAGGACTAAAGGCATACATAGTGGCTTAAACAAATAGATTTAAGACATTAAGACATCTTTCAATCGGTGCAGAAGGTCAACAAAGGCCAAGGCCTTTTTACTTCTTGTTAGTGATCATGACTGAGTATAACTGGTAGCTTCTCAAAAAAAAGATTTGTTTGACCGCACTCACTGGATGGATCAATACACAGAACAATGGGAAATGCCACTTTGTCATATTGTGGAAGAAAACCCAAACTGTTACCTCTGGATAAAAGGAAATGGGGCAGGATGTAAAGGAACGACCAGGCTCAAGCCTCTCATCAACTGGAAACTGTTGTGACACCAGTGTTATTGTCCACAGTTAATTGAGATTTTTACAGCTGTCATAAACAAGCTAAACGCCTTCTGGACGGTGAGGCTTTTAAACCTAAAATACTATACCTGCTGTTCAGCGTGGTTGAGGAAGCATCATACTCCAGAGCTAGTGTTCAGCCAGTGATAATGGCACATTGCATGAAGCGAATTAAATTATGAAGGAGGATGACCTTCTAATTCTTTAACTCCACCTCAAGTCAACATCTAGACACAACTGTTTGACTCAACTGGGTTTTTCAACTCAACAATGATGCCGAACATAAATCAACACTGGTTTTGGAATAAGTAAGACAAGCTAACATTAAGCTTCTCGTATGGTCTCTCCAAAGCACCGACCTCATCCCCAGTTCTTCTTTTTTTTTTTTTTTTTTTTTTAAAGTCATCAAATATATATGCTGTACAATAATTTAACCCTGGAAACCCTTTACCTACAAAATCATCGCTGATGTTTGCAAAATGTTTTCTACCAGTAGAGTTCATATACATGCTAATATAGTTACGTTCCACTTAATTTATGAGTTCCTGATTGAAATACTGATGAAGTCTTCTAACATTTCAATGCGCAACGACAGCATTCAAACAGCAAAGTTTGACTGACCTTGTTTGTGGGCAACTTTAATTGGTTAAACAGGGTGTTACCTCCCTTGAGTTTGAACGGAAGTAAAAAGAAAATGTTCTTTTTTGTTTGTTACTAAGGGCACTGCCAAACCTATTCTCACACTCTGCTGTTAATCAAAGAGCTGTGCTGGAACAGGAAAAAAGGTAACAATGCTATAAGTAGTTCAGAAAATGCTGAGGGGGTCAGGGGTCAGGTTGGCAGTCAACAAATGAGTTTCTTTTGAGAGAAAGGGGGAGGAGGAGAAGAAGTTGAACAGCATTACAGGGGAATGTCTAATACCTCGAACTGTGCAGGCTTCCCAGTAGAGACCTGAGCTGCCGGTTTGGGTGTTGTCTGGCTGGACTGCGACTGCAGAGAGAAAGAGAGAGAAGTCAAATATGTGCAGGGAACACAAGAAACCACCCAGCATCATGTTGATTTCACAACAGCAATATTTTTGGAAAACAAAACATTCCATACGACTTATTTAAAGGTGAAATCGTAATCGTTACAAGCTCAGGTCAATACAGTCTCCTTTTGAAGTTGAAAACTAACATGGGGACAAAGAAAGGAAAAAAAATGCAGTGCTGCAAACTGCCCACAAACACACCCATCAGTCAGAGGTGTTAGATTCAAGTCCTACATTCCTGACTGTGGGGTGGGACCGTTTGACAGCAGTGAACCAACAACCCTGTATCACTGTCATCTGTGGTCACCTTAGAAACTGACAACAGGAATGTAGGACTCACAAGTAAGTCTCCAGCCAGTGGCATCCAGTGCAAGCTTAACGCTAACAAACACACATTTTTCTTCTTAAGAAACCAGGAGAGATCGGCCTTTGACTCCCAAGGCTGAAGACATGCAGCCAGTATTCACACACATGCATACTAAGTGGAAGTCATATTTGTTCTGCACTGCACTTCTTCACATAGAAACAATCAGTCATACTGTATTTTTGATGTTTGCTCTTTGTCTTAAATTTCCCATAGCTGAGCTGTAATAAAAAAAATCTATACAAGCCACGTTACGACGTACGGGATAATTTTACTTTTTATCATCTGTACTAACCAAAGCAAAGTGACTTTCCTAGACTTACAGTTTAAGGAGCCATGCTTTATCTTTGGGTGCACTGCAGTAGTTTATCAGGTAAAACTGTCATCTGAAATATTGATCAGTTATTGGCCTGTTTTTTAAAATACTGGAATTCCTTCTGCACAGATGTCATGAAGAAGAAAAGATCATTGTTCTTTATATGTTTCAGAGAAATATGCAGGCCTTTTGGAGCAAATAATGTTTTGTTTTTTTTTGTTTTTTAACTAGAAAAGTGTACCAGAAGTAAAGCCTTACACTATTACTCAGTTTCCCCCAGTAAAAACATGTGACCCTTATCTGGATAAGAATCGCACGTCACTGAAAAGGTGTAACTGCAGGGAGACCCAATCAGCCCAGTCACATTAAATGACCCTGAAGCCACCAATCAGAGTCATTTAAACTGGACACTTTGTGTTCTTTTATTACGATAATGATTATTATTATGAACAAATGGAGAAAAAAAACCCAGTAATGTTCACTGACAGGCTGGGCTGGGTCTGAGTCTACAATGATACAACTGCATACAATACATGGAGTTGAATGTGAAATGAACAACAGTATTAAATAGGGTGGAGGCCCTCTGCTCTGTATTCACAAGACCTTTAAAAGAGCTGGGCTGGGCTCTGCGGCAGGCTGTGCTCCACCTGGAGATCGGTATATGCTTCCAAAATACTGGACTACATACACAACATGTATAGTTGCTAACAAAAAGGAAGTTTATTTTTCTACACATTTGCATATTTTAGACTAAAAGCACTCTTCTTTTTTTTTGCAATACTAAGGGATCTACTGAATATTTGCATTCACAGTCTTCATAAAATTGTGAAGCTTGTTGTAGCTAGTATCAAAGTGCCTGAATGACTGCACAAACAGGAAAAACAGTCCAAGGGAGCAGAGCTACTGTCTCGGCTCTGCGCTTCGAGGTTGTACTAAGATATTACCTGTAGCTTTCCTGCAGCACGTGCGACTAAGTATGAGAAGTGCACTTTTTACCTGAGTATTAAAAGACACAGGCTATCAATCATAGCACTGCAAAACATGCCTAACTGTCAGTACATGCTAATGTTCTGTATATATTTTAAATGACAGTTTTTCCATCGGTTTGGACTTTCAAAGTATCCATAACAGGTACAATTTTGTAGAAACAACAACAAGAGCTTTTATGCTACTTCTAATCACACGTAAGCTTCTGAGTGAGTTAACCTGTCCAGCCAGCTACACATCCTGTTTACAGCTACACAGGTAGGGTGGGGTAAAAACGCATATGTATGCATGTGAATGACATAAGTGAAGTTAAATATCATACAGAGACAGAGCACTTTGAACCATCTGCGTTTCGGGGATTCTGAGTTAGTAATGATTGCACTTCGGCATAATCAATGATTTCTTCACATGCTCAAACAGTCAGTCAGGCTCAAAAAGTCACAACACAGGTCATGATTAGCACATGCAAATCACATGCCTTACTGCCTTTTACACTTTTCAGATATTAACCAACAGTTAAACTTTATATTATTTAGACCGAGAAAAAAAGGGAAGTGACACAGAGGAGGAAATGAGGTCACATGCAGCCAAGGGGAAGTTGTGTTGATCCCCGTTACCACTGTAAATACTGAATGTTGCCAAGTTACCTAAATAACCAAGAAACAGATGAGCTGCACTGCATGATGTGTCAGGCGCACTTTGCTGGATGAACTTGCATGTGAGACAA
This sequence comes from Hemichromis elongatus, assembly GCA_015108515.1. Classification (NCBI taxonomy): domain Eukaryota; kingdom Metazoa; phylum Chordata; class Actinopteri; order Cichliformes; family Cichlidae; genus Hemichromis; species Hemichromis elongatus. The sequence continues at coordinate 41,963 of VUQR01011363.1, forward strand.
GAACTCCACTAGCTTGGATGTTTTCATGACAAAATTATGAAAGTGGCCTTGGATATTAGAAGTCTTGTATTCTCATGGCAGTGATCTGTTCTGGAAGCAGAATTACCGTCGTCTATAGAGCACAAGAGGTCGCTGATCGCTGAACACTAAAGCCATTCTAGTAGCACTAACTGTATGTAGGTTTTTCCTGCGGTGTTTGATTCAACACAGGAAAAATTTAAAGAAACTGTGAAAAGCACCTGTAATTGCATTTAATTAAAGATATTTAGGCAATCGCAGTATTGACTTCCCCCTTATTATCTACAAAAATGTATTCTGATGTGTCATCAGAGTGATCATACGGACCACATGAATGACATCATTACTTGGTCAAAACTTTCTTTTGCAGAAGCGTACATGATGGCAAACCCTATAACAGATTTGTGAGTTCAATTAAGGAATAAGACTGTACAGATCAGAACAAATGACATATTTCCATATCACTGCATATATTAATATCATGTCCATGCACCTTTGCATTTACATCATGAGGGATTCTGTGTTGAAACTATTCTTCAAAACCACACACAAACAGGTGACCCATCCCCACTGCAAAGCTCTGACACCACTGACGGATGCTACTTGACAAAGACAGGCCAGGAAGCATGACCTGACCTGATAATTGTACAGTAGGCAAACGAACATTACTCTTAGTTCCTTTCATATGTGATAAAAGAAATAATCCACTGAAAAATTAAGTAGTAAATAGATCGGTTCATCAGTATGTTTACAGTGATTCACGCTGTCAATATAAGAAATATAAATTAAAGAGATGTTCAAAGAGATAAAAAATAGATATTCCCTTAAAGAAAGCTAACATGGGAAGACTTGCTACAAAAAAGAAAGAATAAAGAATTACTTAAAATAAAACCGAACAAAGATAATAAGGACCGAAAGCAGCACTACAGTTAGGAATCAGAAAGGTTTTTGTTTTTTTAAATCGCCAACTTTTACTCAAATTAAAAAAACATGAAGCATGAAACATTGTGGATTAGGCCTACTCACTGATTTAGGTAAATTAAGACCAAATGTTCGTGTGTAACCTCTGTTCACCTGAGACCAACCCAAACTCTCAGGAAGTCTGTAGTGACTCCAGACTTCTGCATTCCTCATGACTCCCGTACGGCAGCAGCAGACGCACACTGCAAGTACACGTACACTCTTTAGGTACACCTTGTCACTACTACTGGGTTAGACCCACTTTTGACTTTAAAACTGCCCTAATTTTTCACAACATTGATTCAAAAGACAAAGTTTTTCCTTTTAAAAATTTGGTGCATGATAGGTGGACATGATAGAATCAAACTGCCGCCACAGATTTGTCTTGTGTACATCCATGTTTCTCCTGTTCAATCAATCAGTCTGATGATCTGATCTTTGTGACACGGTACCTGCTTGAAACAGCCATAAGAAGACGGGCACACTGTGGTCACAAAGGGATTGTCCTAGTGACCAATTATACTCAAGTATGCTGTGACATTTAAACAATGTTTACTAAGGGGCCAATAGTTTCCTGATCTTAGCTGACAGGAGTGGCAACCTGGTGCGGTCTTCTGCGGCTGTAACTTCATGTTTGATATGTTGTCCATTCAGAGGGGCTCGTCTTCTTTCTATAAACTCAAAGCTTTTCAGATCATTCTGTGTAAACTCTAGAGATTATGTAAGGAAATGCCAGTAGATGCGCAGTTTCTGTCTGGCACTAACACCACGCCATACTCAGTCACTTAAAATCCCCTTCCTCGGCCCTTTTGATGCTCAGTTTGAACTTCAGCAGACTGTCTTGCCCATGTCTACATGCTTAAATGCACTGAGTTGCTGTCACATGATTAGCTGGTTAGACATTTGTGTTAACAAGCAGCTGAACAGGTCTATGCAACAAAGTGGCTGGTGAGTGTATACTACAGGCTGCTTTTAGCATATAATTGAGAATAGAATAATACTTTAATAGTCCCACAAGGGGAACATTTGGTTGTAACAGCAGCAAAAACAGCACATGTACAAACAGAACAGGACACAGAACAGAAACACACACACACAATTATTACAGAAAAAAAATGTGACGAATGGCATCACATTTAAATTAGCATAAATGTGATGCCATCCATACTTCATCCACATCACCTCAAAGACCAATAATGATCTGTATTCTGGTGTCGTTACCATGCATCATTTTTATCCAATTACTTTTTAATAGAGACAATATTGTTTCAGAACCTCTTGACAAAAAGAACCCAAGTCTGTTCACTCACATTCGACAACGAGTGGGGGAGAAGGACCACTTTCTTGGTTAACACAAACCACTACGCACCACAGAAAGAAAGGAAGTAGCAACCAGTCTTCCCACAGAGCAGACACATTTGGATCAAACATGCTACACACAGTTGTTTGCTATAGACCAGGTGTTTCGTAAACGCCGCGAGCCGTGCTTGACGTGGTTTATAGCAGGTGCTGAGTGTTCCAGATGTGACCCAGTATCTGGTCGACCTGTGGCTCAGTTGTTGCTTCCTTATGCTGCCATGAGGTCAGGCAGGGTCAAATGTGGCCCAAACATGATTGCAGATGTGGGCCACATTTTTTTTTTTTTTACTCATTTTACCAAACAACCTAAAGAGATCAAAAATCCACTCTTAGGAAATCTAGGCCTTCTTGATAAAGTAATTATTGTATTGATCTGAGTATATGCTGGACTGTGTGAATGTGAAGTTAATGAAAGTGAGTAATAAGCTGTAGATGTGGCGCATACTGCACAGCAAAACTTTAAAGGTCCAAATGATCAATAGTGCCTTTATCAGAAGATCCACTCAATAGTAGAACTGACAGTATACAAGGTGTCACTCGCCATTCTTTATACACAACATGTATACAGGTTTGACACCACAGCCAGTCGAACAGGAGTAACCTTTGCACCACCTTTTGCATCATATATAAAAACTTTGTAGATAATACAATCTTTATGAGACCTTCTTTGGTTAAGCCTGTGACAGTGAAATAACTTGTGCAGCTTGTGATGTTGTCTTCTTAAACAGCTTTCTCTTTTTCACAGAAATGCATACAGACCGTAAAAGAAGAGGGGAGAGGCGTGTCATAAAAATGATGCAGGGTTCCAGCATGGAAAAGTATGGAAGAGGATTAGGGCCACTGAAAAAAAAAAAAAAAAATGTGGCCCACATCTGCAATCATGTTTGGGCCACATTTGACCCTGCCTGACCTCATGGCAGCATAAGGAAGCTACAACTGAGCCACAGGTCGACCAGATACTGGGTCACACCTGGAACACTCAGCACCTGCTATAAACCACGTCAAGCACGGCTCG
>VUQR01011364.1:0-17255 GCA_015108515.1 Hemichromis elongatus
TGTCACGGCTAGTGTGGGTTAGCCGTGTGGAGGATGAAAAGGAGGATCCAAATGCCGGCATGATTTGCAGGTGAAATGGTGGATTTATTTACAGTGGTAAAAGGGGCAATGACAAACAGGACATAAGACTAACTAAACAGGGAGAAGCTAAACTATAAACACAAACATACACACGAAGAGGGGGGAGCCGAGACATCCAAGGGTTGATTGCAGGGAGAGCACACGAGTGGAGCAGGGTTAAAGACAACATAGATTCACAGACGAACCAGCGATGCGGACATGGCAAGACACAACTTAAATACACATGAAGGCACACGGGGAGATCACAAACAGGTGGGGAACACAGCTGGGACTAATGGGGCTAACGAGACCTGGGGAACAAAGCAGCACACACTGACCACATTCACATCAGACGCTGACTTTCACAATAAAACAGGAAACGGGAATACACTACATGGAGACACAGAAACACTCACACACACCTCTACAAACGAACCCCAACACAGAACCATCATAACATAAACAATAACCCACCAAAACCCCAGAGACCCCAAAACACTCCATAATTCCAGGAAAATAAATGAAAACATAGAAAACACAAAATGCTGGGTCGAACCAACCCAGGACCGTGACAGAGTAGTTTCCAAGATTGAAGAAAGCAAGTCTTGTCAGGTGCTTGAGAAAGAGCAAGCTTCTTGTTTTCATTTGGTGAAAAGTACTTGAATTGCAGAGTAATTTCAAATGGGTGCATCATGACAAATTCAAATTAAACGTCTGGTTTAATTTTGGATTTAGATCGCGCCATTGCTTGCACGAATGTGTCTATGACCATAGGAAAGACTGTATGCATATATCTTTAATACATGGATATATATGCTTGTTATCCAAAATTGTGAATCTTTTTTGGGGACACTGTGTGTTTTAAAAAGTAGCTCCATCTCTGCAGCTATTGGGCTTTTTAGAAGCTTTCAGTTTTAATTTTACAGCCCACTCTTACCTTCACTGTCATTATTTCTGTTCCCTACAGGGAAAGGCCGCTGTTTCCATCAAAAAAACCTCTTATTACTGTACTCTACTTGCTTTTCACCAAATGGCCAACAGGCAGAGTTAGCAATTAGCTGGCAAACATAGTGTTTCTAGTTGCTAAGGAGATATTTTTATCAGGAAAATAGAGTGAATATTGGTCCCTCAAACTACCAAATCAGAGGCATACACTCTGACTATCCTCTGGTACACAACTAGATCGCACCTGAGATGTACCAGATACTTGGTTAAAAAATGTTAACATAGAATAAGGATGCAATCAGTAACTGATATATACATAAATAAATACATTTCAAGGATAAAGTACCAAAGCTCTCATAGATTTGTGGCACTACATCTGTAGGGCTAATCTTTATTTATTTTTTAATTATACTTCAAAAATTCCACACAATAGCTTTTGTTTATGAGACAGGAACCCTTCCTTATAGCTTATATCAAAAGTTATTTTTTCTACATACATAACATTTGCCTTTGGTCTCCTGACTATAACAAAAAGTTCTATTATGGAAATAAATTAGTTGTTCATTTAGGATGAGGATTTTAATTCACTACCTTAGGGATGACCATATACAATTATAACCTTCACTTTTCTATTTCAACAGCAAAATATTTATGTCTGATACTGTTTTTCCTATTCCACATCTCCACCAGTGGCCAGAATTGAAGTAGATTTATCTATCATGTCAAAGTCATTCAACATAGAAACATTAGTTCCCCACATTTATTTATTTTAAAAGCAGAACTTCCTCCCAGGCAACAGCTGTGCCTTGATAAAAACAGTGCCAAGTATGAGGTGGATTAAGGATAAACAGGGAGCAAAAATCCTTCGCTTGTTGTTTAACAACCTTTAAGCTTCAAAGCTCAAACTAATACATGTGTAAAATAAATAGGAACTAGATGATGCCATAGATGTGCCTGCTAATGTAATGCTAGATAACCAATTACACCAGCAGTATCACAAAAATGTATTTTGAATTATCTTTGCTTTGGTCTCTGATGAGATATATCAGAACATTTTTATGAGGTTCCACTGTGCCAGATATATACTTACATGCGCACTGTCTGATGATGGGATAAAATTAAGCTGTGACAAACCTCTGACAAACAGATCCCCCACGTCAATCACTGATCTCTCTAAGAGGCATTTTTGTCTGCATCCTTTGTTTATGATTGCTGGTCACTGCAGCATTTCTTGTGTTTAAACACAAGCTTTGATTTTTGCTTCTCGTGTGCATTAACAAGCAAATAAGTAGCTTAGGAATGACTAAATGAGACATTAAACAGCAAAGATTTTACTGAAATCTGCAAAAGTGAATGCTGCCAGCATAATGATTATAGAAAACAAATACAGAACAAAGCACCTTGAGGGAACCGTTTTTGTGATTTGGTGCTATAAAAATAAATCTGAATTAAAGTGTATTGAGTTAATACATTTATTTAACCAGAGACTGAAGCTAAAAGCAAGATAGAGAAAGCCGACTGGGATAATGCAACGAGAGCCTGGCTATGCTGAGCTTGCTTCATAGGTTACCCTTCTGGACAGTTGCGCCGATATAGACAAGCGACATCCATAGAAGGTAAAGATGTGGAAATGATTTTGGATCAAACAGAACACCATACTGTTTACATTTGTGACTTTACCTGAAGAAACTTACAAAGTTTCAATGACCAATTCAATTGCTTTCCACCACTATTTGTAACTTCAACAGATCGGTGATGGTTGATTTGTACGCATTCATTCACACTGATCATCTAAGCAGAATGCACACAGTGCCCTGAAACACCGCAGACAGTGAAAAACTGTCAAAAAGCATCTCTTCTTTTTTCTTTAGAGATTAAATAAACATCTAACTCTCCCATAAACCAAACCAACATTCTTGTGCTACGTGACAGTTCGGGCTAAGGGGAGGGAGTTCAGTCTGGCTGGAAGGGAAGCATGTTCCTTAACTCAACAGACTTCTCTTATACATGGCCAAGAATAACCTAGACATCAAATAATGATAAACGAGGGTTTCCTCAATTAGTACTTGCCTCCAAGGAAGGGCAGATGCCGCCAGATTGAAAGCTACAAATCACTGGTCTTCCTAAACTCCGTTTACTCCTAAAAATAACCACATTAATCACTCTAGTCCGAGGCACTGATGTCTCCGCTTCAGAGGACATAAAACTGCATAAAGACTGAAATCATGAAACAAGATAATGACTGGAAATGTGGTGATGGTGACCTTGTCTTGGTGTAGTGGATATAGAGTACATGACTGGTTTGTGGTTATGCAAAAAGACAAATTGTGATTCATATGGGCGAGTAAATAGAGGCTAAACTTTTAGCCTGACAAGACACAGAGGCACTGACAAAGATCACTATGAACACAAGACGAGATTTTTAACATGTGCATCTTGTTTTGTTCCTCTCAGGGGAAAAAGACCTTTCATGACTTTTTGCTTGTGCAAGAGAAAAAGCACACAGATGGAACTGTCATCAGTTGGATAAGCTGTACAGGAAACATGATTCACATAGGCTACTTTGAGGTTGTGCTATGCATTTTTTTTTGTGTTTATAACATTTCTTGATTAAAAATGCTAAAAATGTTCCTATACTGTGGGCTTGTAATTTGTTTGTCTGAATTCCCGTGTGTCTTACCATTTGCTATTCCTCTTACAGCTTTCATGTGACATAGCAAAGGAATGACAACAACAACAAGGGTTTGGTGCAAATTTTGACTTATAATAAAGCACTGGCAGCACATTAAAGCTGAGGAAAACAATTCTGTCAAAAACAAACACATTGAAATCTTTTTTTAGTTCTTGGCTTTGCCACATTTTCTACCGTCTTCAGCTAATCATTAGCTTTGCGTGCTGTTTAGTGTTGGGCACATTTACTGGAAATGTATGAAAATCTCTCAAGTAATTCTCATCAGATTTACATAAAATTGCCCCTCACATTCACTAAAATACATTTCCTAATGCCTAATGTTACGCAGGGGTCAGCAAACTTCAGCATCATAAGAATCCTGTTAGCTACTCCTACTAAACAACGCAAGACAAAAGTCACACACACTCTTTTGGCGACAACTTGCAGTCATTTGTAGTATTTAAAGCAACCTTACTGTGTCAAGATGCAGCAATAAGTCAGAGTCAGTCTGTAATCAATTTGCTTTTTTTTCTTAATAAATGGATGAACTTGGCAGTTGTGTGCAACCAGTTTTTGAGGATGTAGATGGCAAATAATGTATTCGTTTTAGGAACTCTGTGTGACAATTATCTGGACTCTGATCTGACGTGCTGCTAACTTGCGATTTCTGCGTCTGGTGAATCGGGTGAATTTATCCTCAGCGGCAGAGGTGACTCTTGGTCTTCCTTTCCTGGAGCGGTCCTCATGTGAGCCAGGTTCATTGTAATGCCTGATGGTTTTTGTGACTGCTCTTAGGAACGCATTCAAAGTTTTAGCAATTTTCCAGAGTGACTGACCTTCAGTTATTAAAGTAATGATGCACTGTTGTTTCTCTTTACGTAGCTGATTGGTTCTTGCCATAATATGAATTTGAACAGTTGTCAAATCGGGCTGTCAGCTGTGTAACAACCTGACTTCTGCATAACATAAACTGATTGTTCCAATCTCATTAAGAAGGCAAGAAAATTCACAACTGAACTGTCAAGGCCTATGAAGTGAAACCATTTCAGGTGAAGTTAAATGAAGCTAATTTAGAAAAGGCTGAGGGTTTGCAGTGCTGTCAACAAAGCAAATAGTGTATAAACTATTTTCAAACCTTCACTAATCTGTGTGAGAGTGATTAAAACCTCTGTGACCGACTGCAGCTGCTTGTCAATGACAGTAAAAGATTTCAATGCAATTAGTGGACAACTGCCAGTTCTGCTGTCTTTATAATAGCTCAACAGTTCATCTGTAATTCCAGGGTAGCAGATCATTATGTCCACTGGCAACCTTCACTCATCTCCTCTGTTTTTGTTTTTAATCTTCATTTACCTCAAAAGTTACAGACATGCTATGCATTTTTGATTTTTAGATATGATTTGATTTTAGATATACCTCAAGCAGAATGTATATGTTGACTAAGCTAGCTAGCTCCTAACTTCAAATTCCACGGGACCTCATAAGTTTCCATGGTTTCTGAATTTCTGGATGCTACTCCTGAATTTAACACCTGGAAGAACAGCTTAACTGATTACTTTATTGGCATTTAAACAGTTTGGACAGCTTTAAACTCTCAAAGACACCTTAATGCTTGTTTGTAGTGGAGTATCTGTACGAGGAAATAAGCAGAGTCTGCGTTTTCTTGGAAATATATGGTAGGTCATATGTCACAGTTAGGTCCTAAATAAATCTACATTAATCGAATGTGCATTAGACTAATCTAGAAGCACAGCTAAGACTGGTAAGAGGGCCTCAGAAAATTATGGGAACAGGATGAAAATATTTTGCACCGATGAAATTGCACACAAATGAGTCAGAATTCAGACGGACTAAAACCAGCTGCCATGAATTATAGGTACTGAAGTAGTTCATTGCCAGTCTGTCTAGGGATGACAGCTGGCGAGAAAGACATAAATCAAACCAGATGAGCCTCCACTACTTCCTGTTACAGGTTTAATTAAAACAAATTAACCAACTGAAAAAACACTGTCAAACTTTTATAGTCCTCCAGGTCACCCGCGACCTATCTAGTGGAAAGTTTCCCTATATAGCATCCCAAAATGGAGAACTGTAAGCCTAAATGTATTTGACACTGTTGATTTAAAAGTTAAGCCTTTTATGCTTGTCTAATAACTAACCTTGACAACTTTAGCTTTATTTTTAATATAATACAAATGCTGTGTTTTGGATAAGTATTGAGCTATATTTCTCACTAATGACATCAGAGAGGTAAGAGGGAGATCATCTATCAACTGTTAAAATAACAAATAGCCTAACAAACTGGATAAATTCTTTCCAATCTTTATCCTCCCAGTAGCAATAACATTTCAAAATTCAGAATTTGTGACCTTGCTCCAGTATTTTTTGCAAAGTTTCCAAAATGGAAACCTTGGAGTGCAGACTCCATATAGCTATACTTTTTGATTTATTCTGTGAAAGGGAGGGCATTGGCAAATACCTCATAAGTTCCAACAAATCGAGATATGCTATAGATGCCAAGTAAGGAACAGTCACTTCTTGTGTTTAACCTGTTGGGTTGTAGAGAAATTGTAAGGTATAAAGACTTGGGGCGCTTTAACAAGGACACAATTGTACTGGCCAGATGACTCGACTGACAAATCTTCAAAAGGGTAAAACGGCTTTGAGAGATATTTCTGTAAAGCAGTAGTGAGTACTGAGTGAGTAGATAATATGAAAACTCAAAAAAGCGTGCTTGTGGATGTGCTTCCACATACCATACCTAACATGCTTGTGGTCTTTCGACCAACAGGGTTTAGTCGTGGTTTGGCTCATAAGAAATATACCCACCATTTATTTAGTTACATTATCTTACACAGAGTCATGTGTGAGTATAAAATACACCACAATTTTAGTTACTACATAGCTTCACTTCAGCCCAAAGTGAAGCAAAGGCTGTTTTTGAAAGGAACAATAAAGTGCATAGAGAGTAGAAACATATGGCTCCAATAAAGGTCTTTAGCAACTGTGCTCACAGAAATCACTTCACTTCCACCATGAAATACCAAGGCTCTGGGTTCATTGGCAGGGTAGGATTTATTTGTAACGTCACCTTCTGAGAGTTGTAGAGAACAGCCTTTCAGTTTAGACATTCTTTTGTTTTCAGTATTTTTTTACAAGTCACTAACTGGGAGATGACATGTTTAATTAATAGCCAGCTTTTGTTCACAATCGGCATTCCAACAGCTGGAATGTAAATAGGAGCATTAGAAGTTGGTGTTTTACAGAATCCAGAGAATGTTGCATTGCAGTGTGCAATTCCTCCATTAAAACAGAGCCTTTGTAACCAAACTGGAAACAGATGTTTCACAGTCATGACATCTGAGCTACACTGGGGGCATAAATTATAAAGACAATGATTGAAAGGAAATTAAGCCCGTTTTATGGCCCTAAAATGAAGTGACATTAAAATGTGGAAAATAAAGGCACGCTTGGTAATGATTGCTGGGTACAAGGAGTTGGCTTGGAGGAATCCATTGTCTCATCTTGTAAGAAAGTTCTCAGCACTGGTTTCTGTTTAAAGGGAAAGCAGATGTTGAAAAATATTTGATTCTGACAACCCTAATGGAAACAGCCATTTAGACCTATTCACCACCACCTCTTTGGTCATGTATCTGTACTACCATTTAAAAGGATAAGCTATCAACTAATGCTAGTAAACCAGGTTAGCAAGCTTCATCCATACACCTGTCTGATGCGTCATAGACATATACCTCACAGTTTATGCTTCTAATATACAGATTTGTGATCAGGAAGCTATGACCGAGTTTTTGAAACCAAGATGGTGATGGTAGAAACATTAATCTTGAGGCTTCAAAACGGGACTTCAGAAATCAGTGGATGGCATCTTGATAGGTACTTCCATCTTTTTTATTGTTTTTGCTTCAAGCGAACAATAGAAATGAAGAATGACAGGGAGTGGGCACATATTGCACACGTAAAGACCATGAGCTAAATATTGGTGCTTTAGCACAAGAGTATGCAAATTCACTTGCTTTTGGACCCAATCTCAATAAGCCCCTAGAGCAGGGGTGTCGAACTCCAGACCTCAAGGGCCGGTGTCCTGAAACATTTCCATGTGTCCCTGCTGCAACACACCTGAATAAAATCTGGAGGTCAATAGCAGGACTTGACTGCATGCTAAGGTTGCAATCCCTAACCCTACTCCTACTCAAGTAAATTTAAATAAAAGTGTAAGTTTAAAAAAAAAGTACTTTACCAACTCCTGTTATTGCACCATGTTCATTCACTTATGAGATGCTTCAACATGAATCAAATGACTGAATTGCCTCCTCAGCATGCAGTCAGGTTCTATAGAGTCTTCTTAATGACCTACTAAATTTTGTTCAGGTGTTTGCAGAAGGGACACAGAAAAGTTTCAAGACTCTGGCCCTCAAGGACTGGAGTTTGACACCTGTGCCCTAGAGGAACTGCATTTTTTGGTACTTCCACATTGATAGTCCCCAGTTGCTGATTTTGGTTCATCACCTAAACTTTTATGTGGGCTTTTGTGTGCACAAAATACTTAGTGCTTTGTCCTGACCTTGTTATGCTCTTTTTCTTTTCTCTTTCTGCTCACCCCTGAGCCTGAATGTGCCCGAGACCCCTTCCTACAAAAAGAGAGTCCTTCTTTCCCAGCGTTGCAAGGTGCTTCCTCATATGGGATCATCTGATTTTGAGGTTTTCTCCTAATAATATAAGGTCTTTACCTTTACAGTATGAGGTGCCTTGAGGTGACTGTTGTCTCGAAACAAAACTTATATTTGACACTCAGGATGTCAAGATGCAGCAATATTACGGAGACTCAAATAAACGAGCTTGCAACTGCTGTGTACATAATGAGGAAATTATGTAAATATGTAAGGTTTTGACAGGACATGATGAAGACAAATAAATGGAATTAATGTCACTGCAACATAATTTCACAGTTCTGTGAAAGAATTTTGAAAACAGCTCAAACTTTTAGACAAATATACCCAGGTGTAGAAGGTCACTTTATACACACAAACACATAAAAAAAAAACAAAAAAAAACAAAACAAAACTGTAAACTCATCCAGTTTATTACCCTGCTATAAAATAGATGCAGAGGATGGCCAAAGTCACAAGGTGACATCTAAGTGTTTCTATCCAGCAATCACACTCCAAGTAAAGCATTAAAGTGATTTGGGATTCAGTATCTAGCCCAAGGATACTTTTGCATGCAGACTAAAGTAGCCAGGGTTTGAACCACCAACCCTCCAATTAGTAGATGGCATGCTCCACAGCCACTCTCAACAAAGAGACAATAAAGCCACTGCAATGCTCAAGTGAGACAGCTGAAAACTCACAAGATTATGCTTATATCTGACTAACAGAGTCCGCCTTCTAGTCTGACAGCAAATGTATTTTTCTTATGTGACACATTTTGAACATTATGATAGAGAGGAAGAAAAAGCTGTGTTAAAACAGGCAGACTACATCTGCAGCGCATTAAATGTGACAAATCTGTTCTGCATATGACAAGGAAAACTTTAAAACAGAGAGCAGCCAAACACACGCCTTTCTTTGCCATCAACAAGTGCCTGGAAAATAGCTTTGTACCGACTGAACACAACAAAAAGACATAGATGTTCGTACACGTGAAATCACTTGGGGTGTTTTTTGTGAAAGCCAACTCCCTGCACGTGAGAGGCCCTGTTTACACTCATCTCAGAGAACGCAGCTAATTTATAACTCTACAGAGGCTAAACATCCTTCTGAGATGCTCCGTGAGAATGTGACGCCTCAGGGCGAAAACCTTTACGTCACTGCAGAAACATCTACCAGCTGTGTGAGCAAAATAATGAAATGGTTCAAATAATTTTGAGGCTGTGACACAAAGGGCAGCCACGAATTAATCCATAGCACAAACATGCCGAAGGGGTAACAAGGAAGCATTTTATGGCGCTGAACCACGACATGGATGGAGGTTTACAGGAAAGGAAAGTGGGAGATTTGACCTCAAGGGCTCAGAGGGGGAAAAATGACTAAACAGAGGAAAATGGGAGCTCAGAACTCTGCTTGTGGTGATTTCATGGATGCTTGTAATCTTCTTAGTAGAAAGACAGCAGCAGAGAAAGAGAGTTAGAGGGCTAAAACTGGTGTAAAATAAGAAATAGAAATACAGAAGAGGGCTTTGGTTGTATTAATCTCCAAATTCTGATTTCATCCCTGCTTGTAGCAGCATGATAGCCCGAGAAGATGTGTCAGAACAACAGAGACTAACTGAGCAAGCAGAAGATGCCTTGGAGGCATCTTATCACCAAAATCTGTTTCCATCACAGTCTTCACAGAAAGCTCCACTATATATGAACTGTACTCAAAATTCATCATTAATGCCTCACTGTCAAAGGTGTTTGCAAGATTACAGATTATATAAAGTTATATCAACATAGCTAACACTTAAAGGTTTATTGTTTGCCATCCATAAGGCTTGTGGGTAAAATAAACTGGAGAAAATCACAGTGGTGTAGTGATTAGCACTGTTGTCCACACCGCATGAAAGTTCTGGGTTTGAATCTAGTACCTTCTGGATTTGAAGGTCCAGAAGGTCCTGGTCTCTCTCTATGGGTATTCCTTTCTTACGCAGTCCTCCCAAAGACGTGCAATTAGTGGGGTTAAGTGAGCTGGTCATTCTAGATTGCCCATTGCTCTAAATGTGAGTGCGAATAGTTGTCAAAACACTACAGACTGCGATAGACTACCTCTTCTATAAAAGGCAAATGGGATAGACTCCAACTCCCAGACAACCTTGAATTCAATAAGCAGAAGGGAATCTTTCACTTATAGAACTTAGAAGTATAGATTATATTTTCTTTTTGACATCTCAAATCAGAAATCATAGGTCAGAAAATAAAAAAATGTTAACATTGTCTATGTTACCCATAGTAATGATATTAAACTTCTATAAAAGAGAGTATAGTACAGGTCTACTTATATCCCTACAGGGACACTTTAACTAAATATGTTTCTTGGAACGAATTATACTTATATCTGCACAAGAAGTCCACTTGTTGTCCATCCATCTATTCCCTTCTACTTCTCTTTATCAGTGTCACGGGGGGAGGGGCTGGAGCCTAGCTATCACAGGTATCATAGGCCGAGAGGCGAGGTACACCCTGGACAGGCTACAATCTGAGATACAGACAACTATTCACATTCACATTCACACCTATGGTGTGAGTGTCTTTGGACTGTGGGAGTAAGCCAGAGCACCAGGAGAGAACCCACACAAACATTTAAACTCACACAAAAAGGCCCCAACTTTGTGCTGTAAGAAGACAGTGCTAACCACCACATTACAGTGCTGCCTTTTGTTAATCAGTGACGAACTTACATTTCAGTGCACTAGGTCTACACCACACAAGATAGGCAGGTACGCAGGCATCTGCACACACTCTGAGGATGAATGTCACTCAGATTTAAACAGATCCCAGCAGACTTGTAGAGAGTATAAGGCTCTAGTAAGTAAGCTAGTAAGCTAAGTGCTAAGAGTGCAGGGAGAGAAGTTCATGTGTTCACTACACCAGACAACTTTTAAATTGCACACATAAACTTCAACCATTGTCCATATAGCATTATGAATTAGGGAAACTTTAATCTATTCGAAAGGTCTACAGTCCAAAGAATGGAAAAAGTAGTGCTAGAATATAGCCTCAGAGGCTAAATATACACTCCTGTGAAAAACTAAATATACTTTGTGAAATGTTAAAGAAACACATGCAGCATCAATAACTGAAAGTAATCATTCTCTATACAATTTTATCAATCTCTCACATCATTGTGGAGGAATTTGGCCCCACTCTTCTTGACAACATTGGTCCCATTCATTGAGGTTTGTGGGCATTCATTTATGCACAGGTCCCACTACCCCATTTCCATCGGGTTGAAGTCTAACCTTTGGGCCACTGTAGCACCTTGATTCTTTGCTTTTTCAACCATTTTGTTGTAGATTTGGTTGTATGTTTAGGATCATTTTCCTGTTGTTTGACTCAATCTTGGGCTGCTTTACCCGTTACACAGAAGGCTTTGTATTTGTCTCTTAAATACTTTGGTATACAGAGGAGTTCATGGTCAACTCTATGACTGCCAGCTGATCAGTGGATGTAGCAGTTGGCATTAAGTATTTGTGCCGATATGCTGTGTTTGGTTTTCTCCAAACATACTGCTGTGCATTGTGGTCAAACATTTCCAACTTTGCGCTTGTCTGTCCAAAAGACATTGTTCCTAAAGTCTTCTTGTTTGTTCAGAGAACCCTTCCAAGCAAACCATACTTGTTCAGTCTTTTTGCTAAACCTACTTACATTATCTTTACCATTTTACATGCTGAATGGGGCCTGTAAAGTCTGAGATTTAGCGCTAGAGTTGATTGCAATTTCTCTCGTCATTGTACAGGATGACCTTGGGTTGCAGGGACACCCACTTCTAGGAAGATTATGTCAGAAAACTGCCAAAACTTCTTTTATGGAGGTGCTCACACTTCTTAATGATCAATTCATCAAGTGTATTTGATTAGGAGGACCTGGCTGTTACTTACAATATTAATCCCTGTGGAAGCAGTAACGGTGTGCTTAGTTTTTCACAGGACTGCAAAGATTCCTATGAAAACTTTTTCAGATGACTGCAGTATGAAAGAAAATGCATCAAGCGCCAGCCTTTGCTTACAAATCTTGATGCTGATATGACAAAATAGTTATAATAATGCTTTTAATTTAATATTTGAAGTAATATTTAATGAGCAATGGTGCTCTTCTGTGTGTTCTAATTCACTTCAAAATCACATTTACAACCTGTTTTGTCTCCTGTTTCAATAGCTAGCAATTAATTGCTAGCACATTTATTCAATAAACGACTAACATAACAATACTGAGACCTAATCCTATTTCTGAGTGCCTACTGCTCCTTTGTGCAGCAGATCACTTGACACTCTTCCATAAAGTCAAACAGCTCAAAATATTTCTGTTTCAGTGGCTAAACTTCTCATTTTTTCACCTGCTGTTTTCGATCCCACCCTCAATGCTGATATGCAAAAATAGGCTGACAAATCTGACTGCATCACTGTTATTCTAACTTGAATAAACAAGGCAGCCCTCAATGGTCAGCACCAAGAATCACATTTCATAAACCCTCGAAGACATTGCTGTTGAAACTGGTTTTAAATGGAATGAAATGCATTTGCAGGTCAGGCCTCAAAAGCCTCTACAGCCACATCTGCAAAAAACTGAAGTGAACTGAATACATAAACACGAGAGAGATGCCACTGTAAATATTTCTGGAGATGCAGACTGAGCACAGGCTATGCCTCTGTGTTGTTTACTGTCCAGCTGTCTGAAAAACAATGCTAAAAATATGTTTGCTGTAATCTATCTTTACCTCAGGGAACAAATTTGTGGAATGAGATGCGTATTTTCCGCTAGTCTTAAGAAATTCACAATGAAAGCAACACTTTTTTTCTGTGAGAAGATAAAAAAGAAAAGAAAAAAAAAACACAAAACACACACAACAATCTGAGCTGGGATGGCAAAGGTCACCAAAATGTGCATGCAAGGATTCACATTTCACTTCCACGTTAGCTTAATGGCATGTGGTAACTTTTTACAGAAAGGCAAGCAGAGTCTATATACCCCCCAAAACTCCAATAATAAAAAAAATAAACAAACAAAAATAAAGTAAAATTAAATTAAACATAAATAAAGATTCCTTTGGACCAAAAATGGACCAGATTAAAGTGTCCCACCCTGACAACGCCTTAGCTGACAATGACAGCTTATATGGATTAGTATTATGCCTGTGGATGTTTGAGCTGGTTTTAAACACTTTATATTCTGTTTAATCTACAATAAAGTATCATATTCTATAAAACTGTGGGTTTCTAGTGGCTGATGACCACATCAGCGTTTAATCTGCTCCAGACGTCCTATATCTTTATTTTAAAATGTTAATAAACATATTTGTAAGCCTGTTTTAGCAAAACAAACTTTGCGCATTGCTCAACCAAATTATTGACTAAGATGTTAATTTGAAAGTAATGGTGGAGCCTGTACCTAGTCAACTTATCTGTTTAAAAAAAAAAAAAGACATGGCAGGGTTCCCTCTCCCCATTATTAAAGATTTCATTGCTAGCATGCTAAATGGGTTATTAAACACATTTCCGACCTGTGGGACTAATAAATGTATCTTAAAAGTTGTTTATTCCCCCCTATGATGACTGAGGTGGTTAGCAAGAAAAAACACTGTTACAGTGATAAATGTGATGGCTTGTTTACTCTCTAATTAAAGCTAGCTAAGATTTTACACAAGGCGCAACTCATAAATGATATCAATTGAGTAAAAGTTTGGCCAGCAGCTTGTCTAGCATGCTAGTCTCCCATCAAGAGGTTTATCTACAGTTTGCATCCCCAAACAACCATTTGCTCTGCTTGACAAGCTTCAGACATTGTTAATGGGACATGAACACACCCATGACAGTGTCTACCCCATATGGAGTTCAACGTCAAACTAAATTAATTCTGCTTCCAGAGACAATAGGCAACTGTAGCCACACGATGGCAGTGATGTAAAGGATGGACACATGCATTATGAGAAAGCTTTATGAGACAGCACAGTTTGAGGTAAAACAAGAAAGAATGCTTTACTTTAATATGTTTTAATTAATGTCTATTTTTAGATTTCACTAGACAAGTACCGCGTGCTTTGCTTTCCCTAACAGAATGCAACTGCCTTAGCTTACTATCTCGGTATATTCTTTTTAGCTAGAGCCATTGTAATAAACTTACTATCACTAGAAAATGCAGCTGTGCTCCTACATACATCCCACATCACAAATACCCCCAGCGACATGCCGTCATAGCTGCCATTCAACACCAGAATGCCCCTGCACTGGTGAGTCACCAGATAATAAAGCCAGGCTCTGGCAGTGTGGCAGAGCGGGGCTCCTAGCTGGCTGTGTTTTACACACTGAAGCCCATGTGATTCCTCTTAGTGAGTGGAAAAGCTGAGTCTGATTTTTTTTTCAATCTGACTTGAGATGTCTACACCTCTACAGCTAGGCTCCCTGAACAATCATAACCTAGACATTTAGTCTTGTAAACCTAAGGCAGTCATTTAGATATATTTGCTCCTATAATGCAACTTTACACATCAAAGTGTTTTTACAGTGATCATCACATATGTGATTAAAAAAGCCATTTCTGCCTCTAGAGGGAGCTATGTAAAGTCTGATAAACAAGCAATTGCACCTAACTCAGAATCCGCTCGGCATAATTTAAAAAAAATATAAATTATTTGAAATCTGAAAAAAAAGGGTTGTGGAGTTGGGACCAAGTAAGCTTAGAATATCTCTGAAGCCTACTCGCTAGCTGAATATTCTTCTGCCTAAAGCTTTGTTGCTTATTTTTTCCAGTGGTCATTCATTGTATTGAAAGCTTGTTCCACAAATACCACTAGATAAAAGAGACAGATACCCAAGTATTGATGATAATTGTAATATTTAAAACTAAAATATCATCCATCACACCAAAAAAATGGCCTTTGATGGTGCAAAACGTTTCGTCAACACAGTTGTGTTTGCTGGGGAGAAAACTTACAAACATACAGTACAGCACTTCAGAGTCACACTGCTAGCGATCAAAGATGTAAATTTGTAAATTTGACAAGATGAATGCATTCTTTACTGTACAGGAGACACGGCAAGAGATTGATTGACAAAGGTCTACAGCCAATCAGGACACAGAACACAATGTGCTGTAAAAAAAAAACAAAAGCAGCATGCAAAATTGCACAAAAAAAATCTACAAAACAGTGAGGCCGCAAAAGATGAACTACATTATAGCGAGGGACCACTGTAATTCAAGAAGAGTTGTGTAATTTAATGTGCTTTTGTGCAGTTACACAAAGGATACACCAAATACATGCACTTGTGTTTCGCATTTAATTACACTTAGATAGATCAGGATGGATAGATGGATCACAGAATCAGACCCCCTTTTAGTAAAACTGCCTTAATTCTTTGTGGCGTATATTCAGCAAGGAGCTGGAAATGCTCCTTGTTTGCCACAAGTTTGCCTTGACTATGTCTACATGCCTAAATACATTGAGTTGCTGCCATGTGATTGTCCTATTAGATATCAGCATTAACAACAGCTTAATAGGTGTACCAGCCCCATGAAATGTATTAATGGGGCTGGTGAGTGTAATTTGCCACACCATTGCCACATCTATGTTTGACACAAGAACAGTCATAGAAACTTTAGCAAAGTTTGCAGTCAGAAAGAGCACAGATGACAAACTCACAGACAGAAGTTTTTTTTTTTATCAACACCAAGAAATCCTTCTATTTGCTTTTGGAAAGAAACAAGGAAATCTTGACGGAGCAGGTCAGTAAGACAGAAGCAGAGTTAGTTCTGGTTTGAAGTTTGCTCATAACATTGGAATGCACTGTTATGAGGCCTGCACGGTGAGCAGAAAGATAACATTCTGCTTGTGGAGGCAATTAGCTCTGAGCCCATTAGCAGGCCCAAAAGCAATGCTCAGCTGGGCTTTTAAAGGTTCCAGTCAAACTTCTATGAAACTTTTAAGTCTGACACCTAACAAATACCAGTGAAATTTCCTGACTTTCCCCAACGCTCTCTCACTGCAGGCTATTCAGAAAGGATTATTTATAGGACAGAGAGGGTGGAAAGCTTTTGGCTTTTAGTGCACAGAGCTGTTTCCAACCAAAACTCGGAAATATTCATTATTTAGAGGTGAATTTGACGTACAGCTCTATATGTTAACTTGCTAATGCTATACTATTATGGAAGATCTTTATCAAAGCTGTGATATGCTAAAAGAAGTTATCTCAAATTGAGGTTGACCTATTTGTTTGGACAAGAACAAATGTTGGATCCAGTATTTTTGTACACTTTAACAAGTAAAAGCAAAAAGGGCAGAAACCTTTTTAACTTCTGATATCAACATGATACTTGACAAGGCTTCTAAGGCCCTGTCCACACATAGCCGGGGATCTCCCAAAACGAAGATATTTTTCTACAGTTCGGCCTGTCATCCACATGGAAACGCAGTTTTGCGGCACAAAAACGGATCTCTTTAAAAACTCCGGCTAAAGTGAAGATCTGCGTTTTCTCCGTTTTCAGCGTTTGCGTGTGAACAGACATAAACGGAGTTTTCGGGTCCGCGACGTCACTTTCTGCGACACAAATGCTGACATCAGGTTTGCGACCTGTGTTTGCACTACAGCATGGATGCCCTCAGAGCTGCGCTCATGTTATCAATTGTCCAAGCGCTTTTTGCTTGTTTGTTTTTAAATGTTTCATGTTTTGTTGAACGTAAGCAGGAAGGCAAAAAGTTAACCTGACTGGATAGGATACGGGGAACTACTGCCACCTACAGGTCTGGCATGTCAATGAATGTGCTTAACAATGCCCTTATGCGGTTACGTGTGGACGGAGATTTTTTTAAAAACGAGGTGGTGTGGACGCAAGTTTTTTCAGGGGCGGATATTCGTTTTTGAAAAACCCCGG
>VUQR01011365.1:4433-37030 GCA_015108515.1 Hemichromis elongatus
TATAAAAGTATCAGACCTAAAAAAAAAAAAAAAAAAAAAGGATTAAAACACAACTCAAACACACTGACACCCGGCCACTCACACACTTGATGGTAAGTATGAAAGCACACAGAGCCCATCAGTGAGGATTTGTCATGTTTGATGTGTGTGTTTGCCCCAAGTGCCTGTGTGTGTGTGTGTGTTTGTGTGTGCAGTGTACAGTCTGTGTTGTGCATGGTAGGCTATAGAGGTTGTTGTCACTCTGCACAGATGGTGGGAGTGTTTTTTATTTATTTTTTGGGGGAGTGTGAGGAAATGAGAAGGGGAGGAGGGGGTAGAGGAAGAGGGAAAGGAGAGGAGAGGCGAGGAGGAGGGTTGCATCTCTGATGCTGCCATGCCACGGTCACACGGGCAGCAGTAATTGGCCTCCATATTGAGGGGTTTTGCGGTGCTGCAGGGTGGGCAAACTCCCAGCTGGACCTGTCAGATGGTATTCAATCCAGCTCATTGCCCTCGCTCCTCTGCTCCTTTCTCCTCTCTTTCCCTCCATCTCCTCTTCGACTCTGGCATGTTCACTTCTTTTTGTTCTCCTCCTCTCCTCCCTGCCTTTTTACCCATCTTTACTTCATCCCACACACAAACTTACACAAACTCTCCCTCACAGCTCCTATTTTCTTTAATCACACACTCATCGCATATTTCTTTCTCTCTCTCCTTTTTTTTTCCACACAGCACTTTCTCCTCCCGGCATATCACTTTTTTCCTCACCTTTCTCTTCTCTTTACTTTTTTTCGCCTTGGTTTTTCGCACTAATGGCACATGGTCACTTCTATCTAACACGTTCAGTAT
The DNA here is from genome assembly GCA_015108515.1 of Hemichromis elongatus. Taxonomy (NCBI): domain Eukaryota; kingdom Metazoa; phylum Chordata; class Actinopteri; order Cichliformes; family Cichlidae; genus Hemichromis; species Hemichromis elongatus. Next base: position 5,262 of record VUQR01011365.1, read on the forward strand.
CTAAAAGTACATCACACCCTTGCCTATCTCCTCCGTCACTGGTCACCCACATTCACAAACACACGCACACATGCAAAGTCGTGTTTTCATAACTTTGGAGGACATTACAACTCACAGCGAGCACTCACTTCCAGAAGATTTACCCTAAATCCAACCAGAACTCCTAGTTGCCTAACAACGTGTGAATGTAAATTTATGTCCCCACAACATGAACAACACAAGTATGCTTTTTCATACATGTACACACCTCATGCAAGCGTTCCTCCTAAGATACTCAATATAGTTCCCACCCTCGCAGTTGTGTTTCTCTTGCTAAGCACTGACTTCCTATTAAAGAAGCCCTTCCTTGAAATGTTATCAGATGCTGAAAAATTAGAGCTAGGCAGCTACATTTAACTGTGTAGTAATAACTAGTAATTTTAAGTGAGAGGACATCAGGGCTGCTTTACAGGACACTAATTGGTAGAGAGCGACACGACTGGAGTATGAAGTAGACATGCAGACATTGTACTGGTTTAATACTCACATTATGATTTCCAGGCTTTCTGTTGAGGTGAAATTGAGACAGTCAACCATATGGATGATGCTTTACGCAGGTTCAGTTCTAAAGAGGTGATAGACTTAAGATTAGAGGTCAAATCTCTTCCCAGCTGAGGAAATCTGGGCCTGGATCCAACTAATAGCAACCAAGTGTCCTAACTTAACCAACCTCTGCATTTTGTCTTTGTGGCTCCTGCCTCTCCCACATAATAAAAGAATATTTAAGAGGCTTAATTGTATTATTATGATCATTATTATAATAAACAGCAGAATTTGGATAAATGGAAATCCCAAATTATATTTAATGTTAAATATCCACAAGGTGTAAAATGATGTAAGATGTAAATGTTCTCTATTCTGAAATGTTTTGCGCATTTAATGCATTTACAAATTAGAATGTGGTAGACGTCATGATTTCTCTGGTCAAAGTCATGAAAGCGACATTCACAAACACAAAATGAACATAACACGATTGTTTCATTGTAGCTGTTAGCTGTCAGTGTGGCTAAATCATCTCTGTTTGGTGAGGCCACAGTGACAGTGATTGGATGTCTCTGTGTGCATATGTGTGTGTTTTATATTTCCATATTACACAGACTAATATTTTAATATTTAACCGTAACATATGTGTATTGCTGATTTGATGAAATTTGTATAATGCTGCACAAACTCTCATTCACACGGACAAAAAAATCATGTGTCTTTAGTGGATTCCTATATATTAAAATATGTAAATGCAACTACCAAAGACCTGATTTTAGATACAGTAAGACGAGAATCTGCCAGGTGTGCAGATTTCATTTAAAGTTCAGTGAAATAGACCCGTGCTGGCCGCTGTCCATATGTTTCCGCATTCTCCCACTCACACATTAGACATCTCCCAGATGTACACGCAGCATAACACAGCAAACACACCATAACAGAAGGAAAACTATTTGCATGTCCGCAGGAGAAGCTCAGACACTCAGTACTCACTGATGAGGATGCAATTAGATAGGCGGTCAAATTTTTGAATAAAACATCAGTTTTTTGTATGCATGCATCCGAAACACTGATGCATTAAGAATGACACCTTTTATTTCAATAAAAGCAGTTTCAACTATTATAAAAAACACTTTCTTTTTTAAAATAAGGGTACATAGGTTTAAAAAAAAGACCAAAATTACAATAACACCAATGGAACTTTCAGTGAGATGATATTGTGCTAGCCTGAAAAATCCCTGAAGTTAAAAATGAAGACAAAGAAAAGAAAAAAGGAAAAGAAAATTAAAGAAGAAGCTTTAATATTTAGCTAAATTTTAGATTTGTTAAAAACAACAATGTATGAAATTACCCCCTTTTAATATATAAACATGTATAAAATTGAACAAAAGACAGATATTATAAGAACACACAAACACACACACACACACAACAACAACAATTAAGATGTATGTATGTGAAACGTGGCCCGTCATTCCTGTTGTGTCTTTCTGCTTGTATGTGCTGCTTTGAGGAATCAGCAGTGTGGGGTTGTAATGGACTAATGAACAGCTGTCACTGAATTTAAACACACTCTCACACATACTGAGACTACCACAGTGTCTCTCATGCATGCAGATGCTCACAACACACACACACACACACACATACACATATGTGCAGACATGTATACACACACAAGCTCTTCTCTCTCTTTAGTCGCTGGCCTTGACTTAGCAGCCACCCACAGGTTTCGACTTTGTGTGGGTCTGACCTCTAAGTGTGCATTTGTACCTGAGTTTATTGCTTGATGTGCATATAAAACACTTGTTTTCCCCTGGTTTGAAAAAAAAACCCCTCTTTGATCAGAACAGGCCAGATGTTAAATTTGAAAGTGTTCGCTGTCTTGTTCTAGACCTGCCCCTGTTTTTATTTTACTGTAAATACGAGGCTTAGATTTACAGGGAAATGACGCTGTGTACAGTGATTTCAAAATCAGCAGTATGATGAGCTGTCTTTACATATTCTTATGTTTTTAGAATGACATTTACAGGAATGAATTTTCCAGAATTTGTATTTTTTTTTTTCACATCCTGTCAGCGCTTTCACCATTTACATCACTAATCAGTATCAGTGTAGTATTTAGCAAAAATAAAGATATACAGTATAGAAATTTCAAAATCTAGCTTTGGTGGATTGGAGTATACTATTAACAATTATCAATCAGATATTAAGACCGTAAAAACGCATTCAATTATTTTCAACAAACAACATGCGTTCAAAACAAGGACCTTTAATTAAATATCTACTATGTTCCACTTAACAAGAGATTCATAATTCCATTGGTGTGATAAAGAGGTAAATTCAAGACAGTTTCTAACTTTAATTTTAAATGCATTCTTCTGTTTCGTCAAGCATAAAGACACATAACAGCCCAATGAAGCAAAGAGCGCATTTGTTCACATTGTTAAGGAAAGAAACTAGAGTTTAGTATTCAGATTAACTTAAGTTGTTTTTTTGTGAACTTACTGAATATTAATAAAGGTTTCTGCTCCTGGTCCGCAGAAAAATGTACATAGTAATATCACATTGATACATGATTGGAAATACTTACTGAGCTGACACAACAAACAGACCCTTTGATTCAATATTTCACCATTTTGTGTGTTACGGTATTTCTGTAATTTAGTTTCACTTTGCACACAGAGTTATGTAACATCCACAATGTTTATTGTGTTTACTTGGTGTAGCAGCTTACCATGTGTAAAATGTCAAGAGACATGTCCTGGCTTTGCATGAAACAGTTGCATTTTGCTCTATCCTTGTTTTGATTTTATGATCCTCCATATAGATATGGAGCACTCTGAGGTAAGTGCTCTTCACTTTCATGCTGATTATGGTGAGTTTGCCAAAGCTTTATAATGTGAGCTGTTCAGTATTATGTAAAGCAACAACTGGCAATCATGTCCTGATAATTACTGTGCATTGTTGACCTTTATTAACATAATCTCAAATCTCTCAGGCTGTTTTGCAGAAGTCAAATACCACGGTTTGAGGCTGAAGCCAGTGCCGAAGCGCAATGCAACCAACAGTTGCTGGGTGCTGGTTTCAAAGCAAATCTGAAAGGTGTCAAATTTTGTAAACCAATTAGTCATTTCAACAGTTGGTTTCATTGTGGTTTAAACAGCTAAATTTAGAGCTCTGATTAATGTGCTAGTGATCATATAATCTTGACTTCTTGCAAATGAGAAAAATTACAGATTGTATCTTGCTTCCTGATCAATCCTGCTCTCAGGCTTTTAACATTGTGCTTGATTTCATTGGGAAGATGGCATCAGCTAGCGATTTCCAGGAAATTAATGCAAATACACAGTAGGACTGACGTGGTGTTTATGATAGTGGCTGTTTTGCGTTGCTCCCTGTTGTAGTTCCACCGAGCTACATCAGCAGATTTCTCTTTATTACCCCTCAAAGCCTGATAGTGAACACTTTTCAACTTATTAAGAAATGCTAACATGCTAATCTGCCTTTTGGAGTTCCAGATACAGCATTAGCTTTTGTCCATTGACAATTGACAACATGGCACATGTTGCAAGATAAAGTTGTTTAGGAATGCCCTTTTTTGTAGAGAGTGATGAGTAAAACCTGGAAATTCCTGGTTTCAAACAGATGAGACCAGCACCAGCTGAAAACTGAGATCATCTGGCTCCAATGTAAACCAATCCACGAGGTTACACCTCGTTACAGCCATCCTGCATGTATAGATAGACAATGGCACTGCCATGGCCTCTCTTAATATTTGCAACCATCTCTCATAGGTCAGTGTGGTCAAAATGGACTGCGTATCCCAGTGGTAGTCTTGAGACAAGGTAATGGCATAGCCGTTCCTGCTTTTTCAGATTAAAAGAGATTATCAGAAGAGGGATGAAAACAGTAGCTCTCACGTCACATCACAGCATGAGTGAAGGGGTGTGGGTGAGGGGCTAGATGGGAATCCATTGAATTAAAGGAAGGCATGAGGGTCGCATTGAGACATGCTGGTGTTAAACACATGTCCACGCATATGCACACATGAATGCATACTAAATGTATGCATCCACTTCAATTGCGAGTGATGTATCAATTTCAATTAAAATATGGGGTTATCTCTGCTGTGTATATTAATGCATCTTTTCAGTACATCTATTCTTATGCTAGGAAGTGGTATTAACAAAAGGTAATGAGTGCTTACTATAGAAACTACAGATGAAAGACTTATTTATAAAGCTCCTTTGTAAAAAAGAAAATTTTTCAGTCTGCAACAGCTGTTTGTGAAATGATGAATATTAAAATCTTTGAAGGGCAGTACCCCCCCACCGCCACAACTTTTTTTCACCATGTGTCACTCAGTCCCAACTCAGCTAATTCCCATAAATGATAGCGAATATGATTTAAACATTATGTAAATTGTATGTTTTTTGTTGACTGTTTCGAGTGCAAATTAGTATACATTTGATGCTCCAGTGAGCATTTATCGCAGATTTATGGCAGGAGAAGAACAGAAGTCTCACTCAATTCGGCAAGTGCATCAAATAATATTTCTTTAGGCTCAAGTGACAAAGTGACAAAGAAAATGAGGAGATGGTGTTGAAGGGTGATAGTTATGGAGGAGTTTGGGGTGGAAGCACGGGTCAACAAAACATCTGACTTTATCACAGGGGTCTTCTGCTTGGTTCCCATTTTCTACTTATCAAAATATTTGGTTCTGAAATGTTTGTTTTTCTTTTCTTCTCATCTGTGTTTTGTAATAGTTTATGACTGCAGTGAAAGAAGTGATGAAAATGTGATTTCAGATCAAATGAGACTTGTCTGTGTGTCATTCTTAGGCAGCAACTGCAGGGAATGAAAAAATGAAGCTAATATAGAAGTAATAAAAGCTTCAGTTTTATAAATGGCTCCAAAAATGAGGCATTCCCTAATGGATTCCTACTTTTCAGCAGAAATAAGTATGCTTGCAGCCTGCAACTTCATGACAATTCCATTCTAATCCTCCTGTTTAATGTATAGACTCTTACAGGCATGCATTATTAAGAAGCTCACTTATGTGATTAATAAGTACCAATAGTAGATGTCTGCTAGATGTTACCTCACCTAATTTGACCTCTGGAATGCCCTTGTGGTTTTGGTGCATTATGTAGCATTTTAAATCTATCAATCTGATAACTGACAGATCGTCTGTGCTCAAGTTTTTCTGGTAAGTGAAATTCTAATTAGCAGTTTTGTGTTTGTGCTTTGCATCTAAATAGGCTAGATGAAGGGTGTCAAACGTTTCCCCAGGGCCAAAACTGGCCTCCTGAAAAGTCCAATTTGGTTCCACTGGTAGGCTTTTCAGCTTAAAATTGCAGTGATCTCACCAGTTACTCCAGTCGTTGATGGGCCTGAAAGCAGGCCTGCATCAGCTGAGCATGACAGAACCTGACATTGTTCCCCAAAATAACAGGTCACACCAATAGCTCTGAATAGCTCTCGAGGAGTCCTGCACTTTATGAGGCAATAAAAAATGCCCATCCTACCACACCATCTTCTGATATAGCAGTGCACATGGTAATACTGACCCCATGATACTGTGATGGTTGCCCACCTAACCCAGTGAAATTCTCACCTCCTTGTATTAAGCAATGTGAAACCTGCCTCATCCAAAAAAATACATTTATGATACACATTATGACTTCCTATGATGCAGAGCGATTATTCTTCACTCACTATATGTTTATTCACCACTCTGCATTTAATCATTAGTTATTATTAATCTCTGGCTCTCCTCCACAGTGTGCCTATTGTCCTGTCTTTCTCCCCTCACCCTCAACCAGCCATGGCAGATGGCTGCCCCTCATTGAACCTGGTACTGCCAGATGTTTCTTCCTGTTTAAAGGGAGTTTTTCCTTTCCACTGTCACCAGAGTGCTTGCTGACAGGGGAGTCATGTGATTGTTGGGGTTTTCTCTGTATTATTGTAGGGTCTTTATCTTACAATATAAAGCACCTTGAGGAGACTGTTGCTCTGATTTGATAAATTCATGAAATTGCACTGAAAAATTGAATAGAATTTTAGGGACATAAAAGGTATTTTTAAGATTTTGACAAATTGAATCATAAAGTGCAAAATAAGTAAAAACTTGATGTGTCAAGGGTTTGTGTTCACATGTCACATAAAACATAATGGTTATGCTGCAGTTGTTTTTCAGATATCTCAGGCTGTTCGTCATCTGATTTGGAAATGTGGTTAATTAAAAATAGAAAGTTTGCTTGCATATATTAAATAAAAAAGTTTTTTTTATGCAACTGTTTGATTATTTCAGTTCATTTGAGATCAGACTGGACTCTGGAAGGCCCGGTAACTTAAGTGAGTTTGACACTCCTGGTCTAGACGCACCATGCTCACAGCTTCACAACACTCTTCAATGACTATTGCCATCTTTTATACATATAGTAGTTGCAGTGTATATGGGCAATTTTTTATGGCACATTATGAAGAATTATGACAGCAGGTTGGCATATTTTATAATGGCTTAACATAAAATACAGTGACCAAGCCCTTTGTAATGAAGACATCATCTAGCTTAAACATATTAATGTGTTCGTTTTTCTAACAAGAAAGCTCAGCTGCTATAAGGAGCAACTTTTTTTCTGTTGGCTTAATAAATGTGATGATTACAATAAAAACAAAATATCATTAGACTTAGCCTTTGTCTTATTTGATGATGAAGATGGAAAAGCGCATCAGCAGCCCCAGCAGCCACGCTTCAGCTGCGGTACGGTTGAAAAATCAAAACCAGTCAGAAAATGGGCAGCCATCAGAGCTGAACATCAGAGCGAATGAGGAAGTGCATCAGTAGCCACAAGGATGAATAAATCAACACTTTCCCCTAAATTAATCTCTCTCAAGTTGAAATTTTATTATAGGCGAGCTTGGACATCTCCATGGTAACAGGAATTCCACCACCATTCCCAAGTGGATTCACAATCAGCATGTACAGACTGACAGCGTGACATGCTGTGCACACTGCATACGCTGTACACCTGTGCACCGAAAAGGAGGTAAAAGGCGCGCAAACTCACAAACAATCACACGCATCTCCCATCAAACTGTACAGGACATCAGAGTCGTTGCTACGTCGCTTGAAAGTAAAAAAAAAATCTTCAGTTTTACAAAAATTATTGCTACAAAAAACTGACAGTTTAAGTTTCCTTCAGGTCGAAACAAATGCACACACACACACACACACTTCCAGACAGCACACAAAGAAAGAGTGCACTTTGAGTCTGCTGTTTTCTTAGTCTTTCCAGTTGGCGGCGGCCAGACGCGGCAGAGTTGGCACAGCCAGAGTCAGAGTGCCAGGGGGAATGGAGCGCCACATGGCATGTTCATGGCAGGGCCAGCTGGGGGGAGGGAAAGTGAGGGTTGTGTGTGTGTATATATACATGCATGTGTGAGTTGCATGGGGGGGTGATGGAGGGGTGGTTTTGCATCTTAAATTCCACAACATCTGTTCAATAGGCAGCGCCATATATACCACTGAAGCTGGTGTGCTCACAGGCAACCATTGTAATTGGGGGTTGGTGTGTACATGTGTGTGGGCATGTGCGCCGTCTGTGCGTGCCTAGGTGTTGTAGAAGAGGGGAGATGAGGATGGGAGAAATAGATGATGGGTAGGGATGCAGAATATTGAGGGTAAGTTTCAATTGTTCAACTCTTGGCTCAGCAGCTTTCAATGAAATAAAGGCTGGCCTAACAAAAAAAAAGGAAAAAGCACAAAAATCAAACGAGCGCTATTAAATTCCCCTCACATATGGCCGTTTTGCTCGAGGCTGATTTATGGTGTCTGACGTGAGGATCACAATTTGTAGTTCATCACAACAACTGGGTTACGAGTAATTTCAGCATCTTCTACATACAAACCTTGATGCCAGCAAGCTAGCTGTGTACTGGCACGTGGGGAGTCATCAGTCTTCTCCAACGCTGGAAGTCCACAGACAGACACTGAGTGGGCACAAGGCACTGGGGCAGCGGCTCCTCACCCAGCTCGATGAGAAGCGGGAGTCTGAATATGGCCCTTGCTTCACACATGCAAGGCGGGCACACACATGGAGACGCAGGCACACTCGTACAAGCACGCTAACATACATCTAGTCCCCCTCCTCATCATCCCTGCTGGCACTTTGGGGAAAAGTACCTCCTCCCACTCCCATTTATCTGCCCCCACTCCACACACCCCGCCCCCCCCCCCCCCCCCCCCCCCCCCCCCCCCCCCCCCCCCCCCCGCGCCCCCCCCTCGTCCCCCCCCCCCCCCCCCCCCCCCCCCCCGTGACCCTCTATGCTTTTTTTCCCTTCACTGCAATCCATGGCTCTGTTCCATCTGCTCTGTCTTCTGTCTCCCAGAGGAGGAGATCAACAACATGAAGAGTGAGCTGGAAAAGTATGGAATCCAGATGCCCGCCTTCAGCAAGATTGGTGGGATCCTGGCCAATGAGCTCTCAGTGGATGAAGCTGCATGTAAGCAGGGGCTGGGATGTGGTGGGGAGAGGGCGGGCTCTCACAGCTTCTTATTGTGTCGCTAATAAAAGCTTTAATGAAACAGATTTCTTCCCAGCCATCGTGGGATCATTCCAACTCAGGGATTTGGAACATTTGATTAAACCAGAAACCGTATCCTTACCTTGTCTGCTTAGTTTAATTCAGTCCAGAAACCAAAACACACAACGCCAAAAGGCCCGACGAATGATATCGCTGTGTCAGACCGTAGCTTCACAACCAGACGTCACAGAAACAAACGCGTCACTTGTGTGCATTAAGCTGAGAATTTGGATTCTTCCAATAAATTATTCTTTAAATGGAGACATGATCGATAAAGATCTGTTGATAAGTGACACTGTAGTATACAACAGCGGGTGAAAAGTGTGACAGAGCGCCATCTTTGTAACAGCCTGGTGAGGCAGGCCATCTTACAAATCCCATTTTTAAAATTTGTTTTTCCCCAAAAAGGACAAAAAATGTGACTCCTCCTTCTCGCCCTCCTCAGTGCATGCGGCTGTGATTGCCATAAATGAGGCCATTGACCAGGGTGTACCAGAGGCCACGCTGGCTGCTATGCAAAACCCCAACGCCATGCTGGTCAACCTGGATCCCAGCTGTGCTCAGCAGTACCACGACACGCTGTACCAGGCCAAAGGCAAGAAGGTGGCCAACTCACGCAAGCGGGTAAACGTCAGCACGATGGATTGCAGACAGCGGCTTTCACAGGGCCAGCTGCCAATAGTAGCCTGAGGCACATTTTTCCATTTTATAATTAAAATGAAGGCAGTTCATAGCAGTCGCTGTGCGCTTTGTGATTACAAAGTAATTGAACATTCAGCCTGAAGATGGAAGAACATGTTGGCATTAGTGGGCGATGTGCTGAAGCTCTACAAACAAGTAGAATGACAAAAATGAAGCACCGCCATGCTAACGTACTTTTCCATTAATGGATGGCCCAAAAATCCCCTTGAAGTGGACATACATTTAATTCTAGTGTCCTGTAGGAAGACATGCAGTGCAAATGTGTAATGCTGATGCTCTGCTCTCACAGCAAATGGAGAACGCCGAGGCCGAGAGGGACGTCTATGATGAGCTTCTTACCCAAGCAGAAATCCAAGGCAATGTCAATAAGGTCAACGGTAAGTTACACCAGTGCATGCGCGCACACACGCACACACACACACGTCGATTGGTTGGATTTTGTGGTGCACTTGTTAAATGTCGACCTTTCTCCAACAGTGAACAATGCTCTGAGTGAAGCTGAGCAGGCCTTACTGAGTGGAGATGAGGATAAGTTGTATGAGGCACTGAAGGCCATGGGCATTCAGAACCTGCATCCCCACAACAAAGCCTGGTACCTGAAACAGCTGCAGGCTGACCGAGAGAATAAAGAGCAGGTAGGGTCAAGAGTCTGATGACCGCTACTGTAGCAAGCCAGCGTTTCCACATTAACCCGATTTCCTGCTTATTAGACGTCTCCAGGAGAAGCCCTGACTAAGGACGAGCTGCAGAGCGGCGTGGACGTGGCCAACGGGATAGCAGAGGGCTACCTAAAGAGTATGACTATAACACTTGCGTTATTACAAAGTTATCTATGTGTTTATAACTTGGTTTCTGTCTTTGTGCAGTGCTGAAAGCAGTGGAACGGATCAATAATGCAATCAGAGAAGGTGTGCCAGAAAAGACGGTGGAGGAGCTAATGAACCCTGACGCACAGCTGCCGGAGGTCTACCCCAGTGCTGCAGACCTCTACCAGCGAGAGCTAGCCAGCCTGCAGCAGCAGAGCCAAGAGGTACCGGAACCAATCCCAAGGCTCAGTGAAGCATGTGGAACGCTCCCTGACACAGTTCTCACCACCAAAACATGTTCATGTGGCCTTCAATGCCAAATGATAAGAGCAGCTGACTGTCTTCCAGTTTATATCACAACAGGCGCTCTATTGTAATCTAGCCTGTTCTGATGATAGCAGAGTTTATTTTAGCCTTCACTGAGACGATACAGAGAGGACACTAGGCCAGAGCGTTGTCTGCAAACACTGATCGCCCGTCATGCAGGGCGTACGGTTCTAGTCTGTGCTAGAAAGAACATTTTATTTCCCCAAAAACGTTTTTTGGTCGTTTCCAACCACAGACATTAGCATAGAAAACGTCTTTAATGTGAACTTGTTTTGAAACCTCGAGTTTGATGCTTGTGCTGTTGCCATGTCGTCTGTGGCGCCCAAAGTGACCACACTGCGTGCGAGCGTCAACCACTGACCTACTAGCTAATGCTAGCGAGCTTGGTTAGCAAGCATGAAATGTGCAGGTGTGGTATACAGTGAGTTTAAACCTATGGGGAGAAGTGTTTATGTACCTCGTCTCTGCCCTGGGTCGTATCTCCACGACGCTTGATCCAACTCACCTCACCAGCTTCTGTGGACTCGGAGCAAAAAGACAGAACTAAGAAACAAAAGACTTTATTTATTCTCACACAGGTTACTTTGGTGTTACTAAAGGTAGCACTGTGACTGTTTTCCATGCTCTGTGTTTGAATTCCTATAAAGCCATGCTCGGTGTTCAGAATAATGCTCATTTATTGTGTACTCGACTGGAAGCGGTGAGTATTTTATGACCTCTTTCATCATTGCGCAAACAGTGTCGTTGATTATTTTAGTAGCAATAAACAACAATCATTTGACGTTTAGTAATGTGCCTCGTGTGTGTGTGTGTGTGTTTTAATGGTAGTTTTACATATCAAGTGCTTTCTGTATACTGTTTCTCTCCTGCAGGGCAACCTCTCCCACCCCGAGCTGCTTGTTGCCGTGGAGATGCTGTCCTCGGTGGTGCTAATGAACGAGGCGATGGATGTCGGAGACCGAGCCGCTCTCTGGAAACAACTGTTCAGCACCGTCACCGGACTCAGTAACGTTGAGGATGAGTATGCTCAGAGGTGAGCGCCTACACATCCTTGGAAGTCTTGACTTTTCCACGTGAACCGTGGCAGGCTGTTAACGCAGCGCTTTACCCGTGTCCTCCTCAGATACATGGATGAACTGATGCGTCTCAAAGCGGCAGCCAGAGAGGAAGGGTCCGACTATCTGACCTGGAACGACATTCAGGCCTGCATTGACCAGGTCAACCTGGCTGTGCAGGAGGAGCATGAACGTGAGAGGCAAACACAGTCGCATCCATTTACATCTTTGACAGGAACTTCTGGCTGCTCGCGTATTCACATGGGGTCGCACCCGCTAGATGAGGTTTCACCCCGACGCCCGTCCTGACGCAGCCCGAGTGTGTCCTCCCAGGATCAAACCAGTTTGAGATGCCTTACAAAAAATGCTGAACATCCTTCTTCCTTAATAAAAGTGTGATATATGGGCTGCTGGGTCCTTGATATGACACTTTGATACAAAGTTACACATGTTTAACCAGTATTATCAGAATGCATGGTGTGATATGGCACAGCCCACCTGAACACATGGCTGCTTGGGCCAGTCTAACCAACCCTAGCCACTCCCCATAAACTAGCCTGTTAAAAAGCCGAACAGCTGCAGAAATGCATTCCTGTTTCCCCATCCACGGTAATAATACAACCATACAATTTGAATATATTAAGTGATAAAAACTCAAACATACTAATGAATAGAGTGGTAGGATATTCATTACTAATATTCTTTAGCTTTATTTTAGTTACAGTCCACCTTTTTGTTGAATACTGCCACACCGTGAGTGACATCAGACACGTCCCATCATCGTCCTGTCAGAGTGAGGTTGTTAGACGAACCCAGTGTTGTTGACACTTTATGTGTGGCTGCTTCTGTATTTGTAGGAATTGCTGCCATTGGATTGATCAATGAGGCCCTGGATGAGGGAGATCCTACGAAGACGCTGTCCATGCTTCAGAGTCCATCGGCCAAGCTCACAGACGTGGACCCGTCTATTGCTCAGCACTACCATGACAAGCTGCTGGAGGCCCGCAGAGAGAAGGCTCATGTAAGGACCGCGCACTTCGGATTTCTGCTGTGGGAAACTGAATCATGTGGAAAGAAAACAGGTGTTGGGCTTATCATAGGAGCGGGGTCTGGATGATAATCAGTGCGTCACTGACCCTGTATTTGCTTTGTGTGTGTCTCTAGTAGTCCTGTGGACATTATGCAAACAGGGAATGGCTACAGTTACATTGTGTCAGGCTTTTTAAACTGCAGCTTCGACACCTGACGCTTGGTTTTGGTTTCGTGTTTAGGGTTATATGTGCATCACTCGACATGTGATGCATATACATATGATTTGAGTGAACTTATTGACTTGTTTAAATTAACTTGTATATTATTTAGTCCTATTCAGATGGATTGGGCCAACTAATGAGCGTCGTGTGTGTGTGTGAGGTCATTTGTATATCGTGTATTGTGCCATATATACACTAAAGCTCACAGCTGCTGATTCAGATTGAAGTGTTGTGATGGTGTGTCGGGGGTTTTGTGCACAACAATCTCAGCAGGTGTTGTTCATGTGACTCTGGAGCGGTGCATGACTCCAGCCCCTCCCCTACTTCCTGTCACACGTGTCTGCCTCCCTGATCTCTCTGAGGCCTGACGCGTCTTTTCTGTTGCTCCTCTTTGGTTGGTCATTGATGGACAGTCACCCTTGCTCTCTTTGATTCATTTGCCTGTGTTATCGTCACTTGATGGATGATGAGTCTGTGGAGGTTCTGGTGTGTGTCTGCTTGTGTGTTTGTGCGCGCTTGCGGTAAGGCAGTCGCTTTGCATATGATGTCACAAGCAGAAAGCCTCACTTGTGCTGTTTTCCTGTCGAAGCTGAAGCTCAGCTTCAGGTCAGAGTGCAGGAGCTGGTTAAAGCTTTACTGCCGTGCACAAAAGGAAGTCCGCACGGACCAAAGGTCCCCTCTAAATTCCTCAAGCTTGTACTCGCTGCATTGCTTTTAGAAATCGGTCTGTTTTTGGTCCAACGTAAACAATGATAAGGGAACTTTTAGGGAAATCTAGTCACTGCCCACAATGTTTTCAAAGTCAACATCATCAGGTTCATCTAAAATCTTTAAAAACATCTTGTGGAATCTCACTTTCAGTACAGTCACCAAAAAAGAGAGGTTGAGGGAGGAACAAGACCTGGGTAGGAAGACCGGCCAGCTATTTTCCTGCTGATTTCACAGGCGCAGGAAATAACAAGCTGGCTCCAGTCGCTTGCTTCCATAAAAGGGCAGAAAGTTGACCGCTGTGTTACAGCCCCGTGGGCACTCCGACCACGCTCTTCTTGTCAGCCGGCAAGTGCGGCTGATTGGAGTAACGAGCTGAAGACAGAGGAAGCGGTTAGAGCTTCCTGTTGGGTTTCAGAGGGTCGATGCCGATGAGGTATTTCCCCACCGTTGATATCTCCAAGGAGCTGAGAATAGCGGGAGCGTAAGGTGGCTGTTTCCAGGTCGTGTCAGGTCAGCGCTTGCTTTGTTTGGTTTTTGCTCACTGTTCAGTTTGTGACTACCTCCTCAGTGTTGGTGAGAAAGATCCTGGGGCAGACGCTGGCGTTGGCTGTGTGCAGAGGGCTGTGCGTCCTGTATCCTGGTCCCCTTCAGATGGTTCTGGCCTCACGCTGTAGCTGCCGTGTGCAGACTGTGCTGTAGGTTGGTGTGTGTGTTTTTATGTTTCTCACGCTATGATCTCATGTGTTCTAAGGAAGTAAAGAAGAAAAGTCTACATAGATGAATTACAGTTATGACCCACCCCCCCACCACCCAGCTTTCACTTCCTCCCTTTCCCCGATGTGCTTGTATTGTGTGACAAGCTTCATACAGCTTTCCTCCACCTCCATCCAGCCCACTGCCCACTCTGGCACCACACCCTGTCTAGCGCCTCCTGCTAACTGCAGTGACTCATCGCCCGCAAATACCGATTACAGCGCCAAATGCAAACATGCAAACAGTAATCGGCACCAGCCCAGCTACGACTATATTTACTATAACGACGGGCCGGTTTGACTCCACACACGTGCTGCTGCACAAGATGCGGGATCAGATTTGATCCGCTCCCGTCTTTCACGCCCCCGTTTCATGCGTGGCACAAAAAACACGAAGAGGCGGGATGCACGAAGGAGGTGGCGGCGTTGTTGCCAAATGAGCTGCCTGCTTTTACCAGGCCCTGAAAAGCAGCGGGAACAAGTAGCAGCCAGCCCCTACAGAGGCAGAGCGCGCCATCTGGAGGCTGCCGTGCGCCACTGCGTCTCATAACAGTGTTGAAGTTGGTGTTGAGGTCTCGGAGCGGTTTGTATGGTGGAGACGTGGAACCTTGTGAATGAGTGCGCCATGTAAATGTTCCATTTCTAACAAAGTCTCTTATGTTGTGTTTTAAAAAATAAGAAAAGCATGACAGGAGTTACATAGGATGAAAATATCACACATAAACCACAGCAGGTTTCTGGGATGAAGAAAGCATCTCGACAGGATCTTTCCAAAGATGTTACCAGGTGTTGTCCAGCTGTTATGAAGTGTATCAAAATAATCTTTCTGTGTTTTTTAAAAAAAAAAGTATCTTTTAAATGTAAATTCAATATTTAGCCATTTTTGTGTTTAACCTAAGTCTGAACATGCTGATATATAAAGCCAATTCTTTTATCGTTGAGCAAAACCTGCAGTAGATTTAATCAAAGGGGCCTTAGTGTACTTTGCAGGTAAGCACTCGTGGCACTTCAGCCTTACGCTGTGAGCAGCGTAAAGACGGGTGACTGTGACGGGCTTGTTTCACACAGTGGACAAACTGAGTGCAGCCCAAGAATAAAGTAATGCAGTTAGAAATGAGCATTTCCATGAAATTATGTATTCTGGCATATTTCAGATTTCTGCAGCCTAAAAATGAAACCTTTTAATCAAAGTAAATGTTTGCTGTTTCACAGTTAAAGGGTATGTTATCCAACAGTTTATGCTACAGAGTTTATTTGCTGTGTTTTTCTCTAAACATGTTTTCCTGTGTTCATGCAGGAGACACAGGATCCTTCTGCTGTACTGTGGCTGGATGAGATCCAGGATGCCATTCTGAAAGCCAACCAGGACACAAAAGAGGCTTTGCAGTGTAAGAACACAAACATTTATGCCGCACTTGCCTTCAGTAGTCTAAAGAGGACTAAAGCCTGGCATTTTATATGTGCAGTCTCTCAGGCCATCCAGGCAGTGAATGAGGCGGTGGACAGCGGAGATGCAGCTCAGACGCTGGCTGCGCTGCGCAGCCCTGGAGCAGGACTGTATGGCGTCACGTCGGAGTGTGCCCAGACCTATCAGGACGACCTGGCCAAGATTAAAGAGGACAAAAAGAAAGAAGGTGAGAAGAAAAACTGACAGAGTAGCATCCTGAGATGGATCAGTGATGTGGCGTTTGATGAAACACTTAAATTAAATTACACAGACTGTCTATAAAAGATGGGGATACACCAGCTAGAAATGAGCTGCAAACGGAGACTGCACAGGTACGCGGACTTCGATACCTGCTGAGTATTCCTAAGTAAGACACAAATATAGTGATAGAATTACTGATCGGTCTGTGTTACTTTATCAATACCCTTAATATCTATTTAGTATCTATTAAAAGGGAAACACTGAGTTAGGCCATGTAGCGTTGGACTCAGCCGGCCTCAGCTTCTACTGATGGGCTGTCACAACCATAACCATACAGAATAGGTGTGAACAGACCTCTCCCATTCAATCATACAGCCGTTCTGTTGATGCTTTTTATTATGTCTGTATTTTTGTTTGTTTGTTTTTCGTGCAACATATCCTCAATGACCATACACCTCCGCCCTGTTTATTATTTATTATATTTTATTACGATGCCTTGCACGCACCCCACAATGCTTCCTGTAACCCACACATCGTGTACATAGTGTCCTTATAGTGTTGTTCTTCCTCTTTTCTCGTATATTGTTTCCTTTACTTTCACACCTTTGTGGTCTTGCCACCTAATTTCATTGTGCAAACAACCGTACAATGACAATACAAGTTCTAAGGTGACTGTTAGATGCCCTGCAGCTCAGGACTCTCCTTCTGTCTGTGTCAGGATGTATTTGGATAGAAACACTGGTTTGTTCCAGTCAGACAATTTAACGCCAGGACATTAGCCCAAAGAAAAGAAGTGCTAAAACCAGAGCAGAGTGTATTTTATGATAACTACACTTTATAGAACAGCTCAATGAGGAAACTTGCTTTTGATTGGATCAAGCAGTGTTTTCATCTTGCTTCTGTCCGTGCTGTGTCCAGGTGATAATGGCAGTGAGTGGGTGAAACACTGGGTGAAGGGAGGACACAACTACTACTACAACCTGCAAACCAAGGAGGGCACCTGGGTGGAGCCGGAGAACTTCATTCAGAACAACACTCAGCTCAACAAGGAGGACATCCAGGTCGGGCCCTGTCCCGGGGAAGCTCGGCAGGTTTCCAGCTCTTTAATCCGACTTTAACTCTTTGTTCTCTTCTGCCTGTCAGGGGGTGGTTTCCGGGGTAACCACAGCCTACAATCGAGAGCAGCTGTGGCTGGCCAATGAAACTCTAATAACCAAGTTACAAGCCCGCTGCCGCGGCTATCTGGTCAGGAAACGCCGAAAGGAGAGGATGGAGTTCCTGAAATCCCAAGACCCTGCTGTTACATGTATACAGGTGATGTAGCCATGTTAGTCCCACCATGTTTGCGTGTTGATGGAACAAGGCATTATCATCATTTTTGGTGTCGCTCATTCTCAGGCTCACTGGAAAGGCTACCAACAGAGGAAGGAGTTCAAAGAGCGTAAGGAGTATCTGAAAGACCACACCGCTGAGGCCGTCAAGGTACACTTAGTATGGAGTTCCATTAATCTGTATGTGATTTGTAGTACATGTGAAACTAAAGGATTCCTTTTGGCCGTGTCAGATCCAGTCCATGGTTCGGATGCATCAAGCTCGTAAGAAGTATAAGGATCGTCTGAAGTACTTCCAAGATCACGTGAGTATTGTTTGTTCCGGCCACTGCCGTGTTAAATTAGCTGCAGTCTCTGGTCATTCTCTGCCACAATTTACATTTGAGGTAAACTAATTACTTGTTGTTTAATGAAAGCTTTAAGTCGTTTTGCCGGGACATAAATCTCCTCTGACATTTCCGCCGGCTCCTGTGGCGTGATGCTGATGGCTCATTTAGCACTTTGACACGTGTGACTCTCTGCGGGTCCCCTCGGAGCCATCTGTAATGAGGACCTTTGATCAAGGGAGTGATTGCTGTTTTCACTTACAGATCAATGACGTGGTGAAGATTCAGGCTTTCATCAGAGCCAACAAGGCCAGGGATGACTACAAGACGCTGAGTAAGCAGGACCTAGACCGTCACACCAACTTTTCAGAATTTAGGGGATCAGTCACCTGACATGTTACTTATCTGTCTACAGTCAGCGCTGACAATCCTCCGATGGGGGTGGTGAGGAAGTTCGTCCACCTGCTGGACCACAGCGACCAGGACTTCCAGGAGGAGCTGGAACTGATGCGGCTCCGTGAGGAGGTGGTCACCAACATCCGTTCCAACCAGCAGCTGGAGAACGACCTGAACCTGATGGACATCAAGATCGGCCTGCTGGTGAAGAACAAGATCACGTTGCAGGAGGTGGTGTCCCACAGTAAAAAGCTGACAAAGAAGAACAAGGGCCAGCTGTCGGACATGATGATGATGACCAAGCAGAAGGGAGGCCTGAAGGCGCTAAGCAAGGAAAAGAGGCTTAAACTGGAAGCCTACCAGTACCTGTTTTACCTGTTACAGGTAAGAATCCAGCTTTGATCGCTTTGTTGCAAGACAGTTTGATTTTGTACCACCAAGAGCAGGTCAACCTCTGCCGTTTCATGTTTGGATATGCTGACACTGATGCACAGAGTAAACCGTGACATGCATGTTCCTTCTCTTAGAGATGCTGTGGTGATTGTCATACAAAGCACTGAGCGTCACAGAATCACAATGTGCTACCGCGGATACATACTGTGAGGTTATTCTTTGGTTTCCTTTCAGACCAACCCCACGTATCTCGCCAAGCTGATCTTCCAGATGCCACAGAATAAATCCACCAAGTTCATGGACTCTGTAATCTTCACTCTGTATAACTATGCATCCAACCAGAGAGAGGAGTACCTGCTACTCAAGCTCTTCAAAACTGCCCTGCAGGAGGAAATCAAGTGAGAAGCCTCATGAACTTACTAATCCACAAAGAAATGTCTTAAATTCAGTAAAAGACTTGTCATCAACAACTGTCTGCAGGTCAAAGGTGGACCAGATGAAGGAGATCGTCACTGGAAATCCTACCGTAATCAAGATGGTAGTGAGCTTCCACAGGGGTGCACGGGGCCAGAATGCGCTGCGGCAGATCCTGGCACCGGTCGTCAAGGAGATTATGGATGACAAAACGCTAAACATCAAGACCGACCCCGTAGACATCTACAAGGGCTGGGTGAACCAGATGGAGTCTCAGACTGGAGAGGCCAGGTGAGGTGGACATGGAGCATCTCCAGCATCTGTGTCGAGACGGTGTTCTCTGAAAACCACACACAACGTAACAATGACTACATTTTACATAACAGTACCGTACCAATCCTCCCTCATACTGTCGTTTGCAGTAAGCTGCCTTACGACGTCACTCCAGAGCAGGCCATGAGCCACGAGGAGGTGAGGACGAGACTGGAAGCCTCCATCAAGAACATGAAGACCATCACTGACAAGTTCCTGTCTGCCATCATCGTCTCTGTGGAAAAGATCCCGTACGCTGCTCGCCGTGTGGATCACGTTCTGACACATTCAGCCGAGGCCTTTCTTCAACGCCCCACTCACAGCGTCTGTGTGTTTTGTCTCAGATACGGGATGCGGTTCATCTCCAAAGTGCTGAAGGACACTCTGCATGAGAAGTTCCCAGATGCTACAGAGGATGAGCTGCTCAAGGTTCGGATCTGTCGCTTAATGCTCTGTTTTTCAAGGACGCCTGCTGTGCTTTCTCCCGTTTATCCATGGGGGCAGCCAATAGGGACAGAGTTACCTCACATGGTGCTTAAATGTTTTGTTTCAGACAGCCAGCAGGGGGTGTTTTGAACCGTGAGTCATGCAGACCAATTTAGTCGAGGTCAAGAATAAAAGACGGATCTGAGAATGAAGACATTTGGTCTCCGTTAGTCTCGTTTCACCCAAATCACAAAGAATAGCCAAACACTGTACCGATGCTCAGTGTCAAACTGACAGTAGTAGCGAGACGCTCTGTAGAGAGCAGTGCACTCTGGGTACAGCTCTTCACATTCTGACCTGCCCTTTGACCTCGACCTTTCATAAGCATCGCTCCTCTTCTCCAGCCTTCATCAATCGTTTGCTTTGCTCTGCCTTCACTGTTTGTGTCACACTCTTTTCTTCTCTTCTTACTCTGCGGCTGCTCTTTTCTCCTCACCAAACAGCCCCATCCTTTCTTTCCACGTTACGGCCGTCTGCTGACACGAAGGTGAGCCATGCCACTCTTCTGGCTCCTCCTACTGCTCACGGTTTCCTTTCACTTCCAAGCACTCTTCTGCATGACACGGGACACTTATCCTGGGAGTCATTCATGACTAATGATCTTAAAGTAAAGGCGCTCCAACCACAACAGCATATACAGCTTTGGGTTAATGCCTGCTTTCTGAATGAGTAACATTTAATCCAGTTAATCATTCCTGTTGATGATGTTTTCCAGTCTTTGAGGTTTTCGATACTAAAGTTTGTTTTTCTAATAGTTTTCATCATAATAAAGACTGAAAGCTTTGAAATGTGCCAGATTTTCTGCTGATCATCATTAGAAGCGAGCGACTCGTTTGCTTTTACACTTTCAGATTGTGGGCAACCTTCTGTATTACCGCTACATGAACCCGGCCATCGTGGCGCCCGATGCCTTTGACATCATCGAGATGTCTGCTGGTGGTCAGCTGACCACTGAGCAGCGACGTAACCTGGGCTCTGTGGCCAAGATGCTGCAGCACGCTGCCTCCAACAAGATGTTTCTGGGCGATAACGCCCACCTCAATCCCATCAACGAATATCTCAGTGCCTCCTACCAGAAGTTCAGGTCTGATGTGATTATGAACACGTGAATGTACAACAGCTCAGTGCTAACCAAAGCTTTTAGTTTGTTGCTGTGTATGTTCCTCGTGACGCGCTCCTTCTGTCACAGGCGCTTCTTCCTGGCAGCGTGCGACGTGCCCTCGCTCGAAGACAAGTTCAACGTGGATCAGTACTCAGACCTGGTCACGGTCACCAAACCTGTCATCTACATCTCCATCGGAGAAATTATCAACACTCACACAGTGAGTTTGAATCGCCTCATTCATCCATGTATTTCTTCCTAAATGTCTCAGCCTAAAGTCACTGAGTGTGAGCGGCGTGTGGGAGCGCTCGCTGCTGATTGGGTTACTTCTACTTTAACGTTTGTCCTTAGCTGCTGCTGGACCATCAGGACGCCATCGCCCCAGAGCACAACGACCCCATCCATGAGCTGCTGGAGGACCTGGGCGAGGTTCCCACTGTGGAGTCCCTCATTGGTGAGCTTTGTGATTGGTTCTATTTTTATTTAATATTTATGAATTTCTTAACAGTAATCAGAAAAAACAAAACGAACGAAAGCTCTGGAACTAAAATAACCCACGTCATCCACCAACACAAAATCTGGTGAACGGCAAACGTTTACACGAACAAGAGAAACGTGACGGCTTCCCACAAAGAGCCGGGGCTCGTCGACGTTAGCGCGTTCACAGTAACACGTTCCCTTTGCTTCTGTACATGCAGTACACATACAGTATGTGTTATTCAACACAGCATCACTTACATATGCTCACACATTAACTCGTGACAGTGTGTTAGTCTGAGGCGTGTTTTCACACTACGCAGAGAGGGTGACCGGAGCGCGATCACAGCGTGGGGAAACCATAAGAACGAGTACGTGAAGTTAGCCGCAATGTTGTTAAGAATAAAATTTTTTTATTAAGTAACACTTAATGTTAGAGAGTGCTTCACAGGAAGAGATGGGGACGTCCTGATCCAATCACGTGATCAGAAATCGGGCCCGATCATCACGTGGAGATGATATACATATATACATATATGAGAGAGAATCTAAACGTGGCTCCACCTCCAACATGACTCTGTGGTTTTCATATCACAGCTTTTTGACTTCTTCTGGCCTAAAATCTGCTGCAGGGACCCTCTGTGTGAAAACACCAAATGCTGAACATGAACAACAGTTCTGTGTGAAACGTCTGCTCCGCTGTGAATGTCTACACCGGGGGGGTCCAGGGCCGGTGACCTGCAGGTTTTAGATCTCACGCTGGGTCAACACACCTGAATCACATGATAAGTTCATGTCCAGGCCTCTGGAGAACTACTACACGTGTTGAGGAGGTCGTGTAACTATTTAAGTCAGCTGTGCTGGATCAAGGACCCGGCCCTCGAGGTCTGGAGTTCGAGAACCCCGCTCTAAACCCTGCCCCGACTCCACAGCTCTCAGAGTTGAGAGCAACCAGGAGCTCCTCAGTAGTTGACCATTCTTTGAGCTGCCTTTTAATTCGTTGCTTTCTGTTGCACTCAGGTGAAAATCCTCTCCCTGCTGACGACCCCAACAAAGAGCTGATGGGCAAGACCGAAGTATCGCTCACTCTCACTAATAAATTCGATGTCCCGGGTGAGGCCAACGCTGAGATGGACGCAAAGACGCTCCTGCTAAAGTGAGCTCAGCGGCAGCCGCCCAGCCAACCGCTTGCTGTTTGTCAGATCTCTTTGATTTCTCACGTCTCCGTCTTTGTGCTTCTCTGTCCAGCACCAAGAGGCTCATTGTGGATGTGATTCGGTTCCAGCCTGGGGAGACTCTGACCGAGATCCTGGACTCGACAGCCGGCCCAGAGCAGGTCGGGAGTGAGATGCATGGCATTGAGAACTGTGTTTCTGCACCAGCTCTCAGTAGTCTGAATCAGTGATGGCTGTAACCAAATCAAAGTCTCACCAGACCACGGCTGGCCTTGAGACATGTCCACTCAGCATATAGTATCTGAGTGGAAAACTACTGAGCTGCCTCATGACCCAAAACAGGAACTGACTTTTTAAACATGACTCTTTGTCTGCTAGTTGATGAGTTACTAACACAAAATTGCAATAGCCATCTATTAGGTAACATCCTCTTTCAATCAAAAGGAGTTACGTTTATAGGAAACGTACACTAAATTCACGCGTCACACTAGTTATAGTGTAACAGGAAGTAATCCTGTTACACTATAACTAGAGTAACAGGACTACTGCTGCCATTTTTGTTCATCACAGTTTTAAAGACTCTGAACATAATCTGCAGGAGGCAGAATACCAGCGAGCCATGCAGAGGAGAGCAATCAGAGATGCCAACACGCCAGAGAAGATGAAGCAGGTCAAACCGGTGGTGGACGACAGCCTGACCCTGCAAGGCAAGAAGGACAAGATCAAGAGCAATCTGCAGAGGCTGGCAGAGCTGGGGAAGGTTCACCCGGAGAACCGCTATCAGGACCTCATCAATGACATCGCCAAGGTAAAATAAACCGCTCGCTTCTCGAAGTGGACGAATGAAAGAGAGACTGCTTCACGGCTTGTCGTTTCGATGCCACGTGTCTGCAGGACATCAGGAACCAGAGGCGGTATCGGCAGCGCAGGAAAGCCGAGCTGGTGAAGCTTCAGCAGACCAACGCCGCCCTGAATTCAAAGACCAACTTTTACAACGTGCAGATCGATTCCTACAATCAGTATATCAAGACCTGCATGGACAACCTGGCCAGCAAGGGCAAGTGAGTGACCTCTACTGTCGGCCATTTCTCAGCCGTGGTTTATCACATATATGTTGGAAAAGCTGTCAGTGCAAACCTCAGTACGACGTCTGACAGCTTCCTGTCTGCTGCATTCAAACATCCAGTGTAAATGTGAGCTGAACGTGCCACGTCCTGCATCTTTTCTGCGTAGATGAGCTTATAGCTCGAGTCTGATTTGTCTCAAAGCCAAAGATGGGAGCCAGTGTCTCACAGACTCCTCCTTGTGTCAGGTTTTTTTAATGGACCATTGTTGCCTTTGAACGTTTAAACTGGTGGAAAACAAACTGAACTTGCTCTTGACCTGATGTAATGATAACAATAATAATAATGGATTGCATTTATATAGACACCCGAAGCGCTTTACAGCTCCACTATTCATTCACTCTCACATTCACACACTGGTGGAGGCTACAGTTGTAGCCACAGCCCCCCGGGGGCGGACCGACAGCAGCGAGGCTGATGAGCGTCCAGCCCCCTGAACCACGGTCGCCACCTTTAGGCTTGAAAATGGCAGCTGCTGCCCAGCGTTCACATCTCGTTCTCATCATCAGCGATTCTCAGTGTGAGCGTTCATTAACACAAGTTGATGTTTGAGGCTCATGGTCAAATCAAAGATGGCGGCTAAAATCCAGCCATAACAGAAACACGGGCAGTGGTGTGGGCTGCTCGGTCAGATTTAAACCGAGGATGCTGTGTTTCTGTTTTGTGTCCAGAGCTATGAAATGTTGCAATCGCAGATCACATTTGAACTATGTGAATGTGATGAAATCGCTGTGGTTACATGCAGCATAAAGGGGCGACCTGCGACGCTGTACATGGCGACTGTGCCTCGTTGGCTTCGTTCAGTCTGGATGTCACAGCCCCGATTATAATAGCGAGCCTTGAAGTCTGTGCTGAGAGCTGCGTTCACTCTGTTTTCTACACTCGTGTGTTTTCTTCTCAGGTTGTCAAAGAAACCGGGCGACAACAAGGCTAAGAAGAGTAAACAGGTTTCTCAGAAATACACAGCCGCCCGCCTGCACGAGAAGGGCGTGCTGATCTCCATAGAGGACCTGCAGCCCAACCAGTGAGTGGTGCAGCTGATCACGTGTACATTCGCTTAATGAACACCCAAAGGCCTGAAGTGTTCACAACACGCTGCACGCTCCACTCCTTTCTGCCTTCAACACCCATCTTTTCTCATCGCAGGTTCAAGAATGCCATTTTTGAGATTTCTCCATCGGAGACCGTCGGAGTGTTTGACGTGAAGGCCAAGTTCATGGGCGTCCACTTGGAGACGCTACAGTTAGAATATCAGGTACCGTTGCTCTCTTCTTCTCGCACCAGCGACGTGCTCCCGCCGAGTCTTTTGGTTGAGCTCTCTGGGTTTTCGTTTCACAGGATCTGCTGCAGCTGCAGTACGAGGGCGTGGCCGTGATGAAGCTCTTCGACCGGGCCACCATTAACGTCAACCTGCTCATTTTCCTGCTCAACAAGAAATTTTATGGGAAATAGAAAAAAAAAAAAGAGGCGAAAGAAGGGCTGCAGACTCTGAATGGAAACCACAAAGCCCACTCTGAGGGTCGCTTTAAAGCCCTGAGCGGATCCGTGCTGTCTCACCTACACATTTCCTCCAGCTTATGCATTATGTTTTATTACATGGATATGTAAAGTCCTGTATTCTTAATGGAAAACCTCCGTTACCCAAGTTTTTTTCCTAGTGCCTCATCTCTAACGGAGGCTCGGTCAGAGGTTTAAGATTTGTAATTTCTTTTTCTTCTTTGCTCTAAATATTCTGAATATGTTGTGCATGGGCTTAGATTTAGTGTTTTTTTATGTAAAGAGAGTTTTACGTCTTTTTCAGCTGTTAGTTCATCGCTCACCTGACTGGGAAAAGCCCCACGAACACCTCCATCGACGTCGACGTGCGTGCCTTTCAGCAGGGTTGTAGTCCACGACACGGCGCTGTGCCGGTCCAGGTGTGTGGGCAGAGGACGCCAGGCAGGGAAGTTTACCTGAAAGAACCCACAAAACGACGCGCTGCTTGTTTTTGGTCGTGTTTTACTATGAAAACACCGCAGCTGTCTCTGGTCTCATCTTCTCCTGGCATTTTAATATGTTTGAGACAATGTGACGTCAGACAGCTCATGAAAAAGCCCGTTCTAACATTGAGCTGTGAGCGTTGTAATTTGCTGCAGCAGCGTGACGGACAGCCTCGTGAATGCGGCCTGCACTGGCGCCGATGTGGCTTTGCGGCCTTCCCCGTCTCTCCCGGCGGGGCAGGTGTTGGGTTTGACTGGACTGAGCTGGCCGTGACTACAGCCCTGGTGCTTCTCAGAACTGACCTGCCGTGCATTTCTGCTCGTAGCTCCGGCGTTCGTCAGCAGGACAAAGATGGAATCGCAGGAACCCGGGCAGGCGCGCTGCTTTGCTGGCTTTCTCAGACGACTTACTGGAAATCGTTCGTTTTCTTTTCTCTCTTTTAAATCGTTCATTTTCCCTTTATCACGTAGAACAGATTTATTGTTACATTACACAATAGGTAAGCACAACACCACGCCTGAGGAATTATAAAACACACGATGGGATTTGGAATTGTGAGCTAAGCAGATGTTAAATACTGAGAATTTTTCTAGTG
This sequence comes from Hemichromis elongatus, assembly GCA_015108515.1. NCBI lineage: Eukaryota > Metazoa > Chordata > Actinopteri > Cichliformes > Cichlidae > Hemichromis > Hemichromis elongatus. The sequence goes on from VUQR01011365.1 coordinate 31,741, forward strand.
TTGAAAATACTTAGTCGCCCTTATTTATATTTTATATGTTTTCAGTCTGCATTCAGCTGGAGCTGATGTTTGTGAAACCTACAACGGACCGACCGAACAAGCTCGAGTGTGTGTGCAGTATTACAGTAGCTCGTGGGCCCACTAGGTGTCACTGTGCGCCGTCACGCCGTGGCGTCGGAGTGGTCGCTGGAGCGTTTGTTTCAGCCAGGCTGGAAATCTGTGCAGACTTGGTGAAATCGTTTTTCCTTTGATCAGACGTGGCTACCTTGCGCTCTCTTCATTATTTGTTCTTCATTTGATGAAATGTGCTTGTTCCAGTTTCAGAATAAAGCTCTACCTATGCACTGTGTGTTTCCCTCTCTTACGGTTTTCAGGAGGACAATGTGTTTTCCCAAAAACGTCTTTCCATTTTATTTTACAACCACCTGTAAACGGGACGGATTTGAACCCACCTCCACTACACACAACCAGAAGGAATGTTTAGTCAAATTGCAACCCCAATACCAATAAAGTTTGGATTTTTGTAAAATGTTAATAAAAAGAGAGTATGGTGATTTTAAAATCTCTGAAACTTATATTTTATTCACAATTAAATAGAAAACATCAAACAGGGAAAATTACATTTTAAGGAAACTATCAGTCCGTTCTGACCGTCAGCAGCAACAACATGCCTCAAACGCCGGTTTGGGCACAACGAAACCTTGGAAAAGGACCATTTAGCAGCAGCTCAGTGACGTGACTGAGTATAAGAAGAGCATCTCAGAGGTTCACCGTTGCAGAATACGGTTCCTCTCTGTAAAGTAGCCTAGATGATGAGTCTTTGCCATGTAATAATATCTGAATGTCCTCGGGAGCTGAAGAATAGTCTGTGCAAGGAACAGGGCTGAACATCAGCCTTGGATCTGTGGTGTGAGCCCTCCGGAGCCACTTCGCTAAAAACTGATGGGATTCTGTCACGGAGGTTGCAGCGTGGCCTCGGGAACACTTCCACGGATGCACAAACACGAGAACATGATCCACAAACATGCACTGAGGAAAGGTGGAAAACTGCTGTGTGGCCAGAACAACGTTTGACATCCATCCGGAAATAACAGCAACTCTGCTTTTTGTGGCGTTACAGGTGAATCACTCAGAATGACGCTCCGATCATCTTTTCAGTTATCTAGCACACGTCCTACAGTACATGAGGTTGTCACGTTAGGGAGGTGCAAAGACGTCTGCCAATTGCAGCCTTATGACTTCCGTTGGCATTAAGCCTTCTTTCTGGAATACAAGGACGCTACATCCTGTAGAATAAAGAGGAGAGGGACCTTCTGCTTATTTGCACAATGGGGGCTTATTAGTGCTTACACGAGTGCTGAAAGGTATACACAGGACTTGGAGCTCCTATCCAGACAAAGTCCAGGTGCTAAACTTGCCTGTCTGCATTCCAAACCTTCCATCAACTGAAAACATGAAACGGAAGGCAAGACAAAGACGACCCAGGCAAAGACGAGCCTGCATCACCCAGCTGGTGTCTCTACACAGAAGTCTACGGAGTAGTTCTACTGAGACACTGCACGCTGTTGTTATGTACCTGTTATACACACAACTCCAACTTTTGGGGGATTTGTAAATGTGTCACACTTTGTTTTGCTCATGAAAGCGTCGCGCTTTTTTTTTCTTTTGCTAATTTGACGTATTGTAAATAAATGCTGAGTCAGTGTTTGGCTGCGTGCAGGATCTGCAGCACACGAATGTTTCTGTGCGTTTGTCATTCGTTTGAAAAGTGCGTGCCCCGGGTAAACCCGGGACACACTGTCCAGATGTTTTTAGCTTTACTCGTTGGAGTGTTCACATATCATTACGATCCTGATTTACATAAAATTTTGTTCCAAAAGAAAAAAAATGTGCACAGGACGGCCAAGCCCCTGAATTATTGTACTGTCTGTCATAATAGGTGCAAAATATGGATTGCTAATGCGTCTGGTAGCCTATAAACCTGCCTGTGCGCCTTCAGTATTATGTCGTATTTACTATGGTGAATTGCAGAGCGTGCAGTCATCGTGTTCGTGGTGCATTCACTCACTGTGTATATTTTAAGGGTGTTTTCGCTCTTACTTTTCTTACTTTTTTCTAATCTCTGGGGTCGTTCATGTTTATTCCAGAGCATGATTTGTACATAGATTATTCCACGAAACGCTGTTTTACTACATTTCAGAGAAACATGAAAATTAATTTGATAACCGCATTATTTGCATATCTAAATGGAGACGCCGTACCCACTCATGTTCCGTCTTTAGTTTTTGTTGTGACGCGTGACTTTGTCGCCGCCCTGTGGACACCGCGAGTACACACCGCGTTTGACGAGCTAATGTTTTTCTCGCAGTAGTATGAGGATAACAAGCCAGCCGATCCGAGTTGCTGTTACTCGCTCCTTCAACCGAGGGCGAATAAGCGAAAAACATTTTTTTCTCTGTGGAGACTTCTGGTTTGTCGGCGACGGGGAAAGCACCTTTTTTTCTGTCGGCGCTGTTTGTTGATCTTCGCGGGGTCGTTCGGCTGGAGTTTGTCTGAGGGCTCTGCTGTCCGTGGATTAACACAAGAGTGGACTCCGAAGCGCTGTCATATCAGCTAAAGTGTCAAACTGTGGATTGTGATCCTTACGTCACTTGCGAATATTCAGCGGCTGCTTGTTCTCCCCAGTTTTGTTGGAAACAAAGTGGAATTACAGCTAAGTGTAGGCAAAACGAGCGGAAACTTGCTAAAATACAATTCGGCGAGTAAACCTTTGCCCAACTGCGGGTCAGCTTTACTAGCGGTAGTGGAGAGATTTAGCTAACGAGGCTATCAACTTTCTCTGACCGCAGCTGTAAATATTTAGGTGAAAGTTTCCTTTGAAAGATACTGAAGGCGGGCAGATGTCGAGAAGCCGATAAAGTGTATTTGCCGGAATTAAAATGGCACTGACAGTAGCTTAGCCAACTAGCTGTCGCTGCTGCTCTCCGTTCACTTGCAACGCTATGTTAGCAATGACAGCTAACGCCATGTTAACGTTAGATTCAAACAAGTGGTTCGCTGGAACAGTGTCAGCGTGAACTTACAGCTTAACTTTAACCTGTTATCGCCTCGCAATTTGCCTAGAAAGTCAAAGCAAATATATACTTTGCAAAGTCTCTATTTTGCTCGTTTTTTACTCACACGCAAACAACTTTTATTAGAGAGCTTTGAGTGTTAGCCTAGCCGCGTTAGCGTGCCTGCTGTCTTGTAAAAACATCCAGACAGCGCAGCCAGCCGAGCTGCCTCCGAAGTGACTTTGGTTTAACCGATAACGCGAGGCGTGCTTTTAAATTTCTCATGGGTTTGCTACAACGCTTGATGAGAGACTCGGCTAAATAAGACCCCACCAGCACAGTCTTCCACTCCCCCTCCCGAAAAAAGTAGCTGAAGTTGTTGAACTGCGGCCCGCACCATGTCCAGCTCCCCGGGCACAAGTGGCTCGAACCCCAGGAAGTTCAGCGAGAAGATAGCGCTGCACAACCAGAAGCAAGCAGAGGAGACGCGGGCCTTTGAACAGCTGATGACGGACCTCACCGTCTCAAGGGTAAATACGCTTCACTTTGAGCTTGTTGACATTTATTGCTCTCTTGTCTTCTACACGGATGTGGTCATGTACCTCATTCACACCGGAGCTGTCAGGCTTCATCTGCCGGCGGAGATTTCTGCTATTCAACCTGTACTTCTCGTTTCTCTTGAGCAGCCGTAAATCACACCTGTCGATACTCGGCTTATGTAATTCTACTCAAGAGCCAAATATTAAGCAACTTGGGGTGCAGCGATTGACGTGAAGGCGTTTAAAGTGCAGGCAGCGGTGAGACAGGAATGGGGAAACTGGCTCCTTAATGTTTGCACACCCCGCTTAAAACTGGTCCTGTTCGTCATGGGCGTTTCCAGGAGTTTTCGTGAATGGATGGATGAATAAATAAAGTGCACACAATAGCTTATGTGGAACCCCGTGTCCTAATACAGATGTGGTTATATCAAAAGTTTTTCTTTTTTAGACTCTTTATTAAGATTTACTTTTTAGTTAATATTTTTTTTAATTAAAAAAAAACATATCTAACACAACAGTGTAAAAGTTTGGGCATCACAGTAAAATACCTAAAGTGAAAGCACTCATTATGGATCATAAACATCATTATTTGGTCTCATAATTATGTATGCATTTGTATATGAGATGATTTTGACTCCTTACTTGATTGCTTTTATCTGTATTAATAAAGCATCGGCCATCAGATATATATTTTTTAAACATGCCAAAAGACAATAAATTACAAAGTACGGTAACCAAAAAATTTCCCATGTGTGGGATTAATAAAGGTTCATCTTATCTTACTATATTTATCTAAATTATAGTGGAGTAGAAGTAGAGCAGTGGTCCTCAAAGGGTGGGGCGCAAGTTACCGGGCAGAAATGTCACGTGGAACTAATGTTTTACATCAGAATCACTTTTACAGCAGAACAAAGAAATCTGCGGCAGTTACGTTAAAAATATGCACATCAGCTAAAAAGCTGCAGCCGCGTGTGTAAGTCGCAATAAGTCGACAGCCGCAATAAAGAAGCGTACGTCCACATGGTCGCACTTTTCAGTACACTGCTTTATTGCAGTTGTCGACTTGCACACGCCTGGACTCAACGGGACTCAGTTCATTCTGTTCTAAGCCGGGGAGACGTGATTGGAGATGCCGTTTGGGTGCGTTCAACAGCGCCCCCCACAGCTCTGCAGTCAAAAACAGGCTCACTGCAGCCACTAAGAGTGAATAGTGTTAAACTCTCACTAAATTATATATTTTTAATCTCTGTTCACAAGTGTCTGGATGTTTTTTTTTATAAGACTAACACTGAACTTTATTTTTCCATGTCTGGCAGTGTTCACATTCTGTTTAATTTGAAGCTTTTTTGAAGAAATGCTGCAGATTAATGAAGCAGTCTAGTGACAAAAGTCACAAATAGTTGTTTGAAATTAAAGTTGTTTGTTTTAAAACAAAAATTACCAAAGGAATGATTTTATTATCCAAATCAAGTTGCAGCTCAGCTTTTCTGTCACTGTTTTGTTTAGATGGGGCGTGAAAATATTTCTTCCTGCCATGTGGGGAATGATGTCGAAAATCTGAGAACCACTGAAGTAGAGGCATGACATAGAAGTACTTGAAGTACCAGTACAGTAAAAGTGGACTTCCGAAAAGTACACGAGTGCTTCCCCCCCCCCCCCCCCCCCCCCCTCCCCCCCCCCCCCGCCCCTCCTCTTCTG